>OMKL01029269.1:1095-11214 GCA_900302295.1 Parasudis fraserbrunneri
ACACACACACACACAGACACAAACCTATTGAAAGTGGTTATTCCCCTGAAACATCTCACCATAACCTCTAATAAAATTTTCCAGTGGTTTAGTCAGAAACGCAAGTGGTGAGATCCATTTTCAACCCAAATTCCTTGTCAATGGCCCAATCAGTGATTGACGTAATGGGTAGCCCCACCGCCAAATGAAAAATAGGAATGGAGACATGTTTTCACTCTCTTGATTGACTGGGCTATTGACACAAGGATTGACACAAGACACCGGGTCAATTTGAGCTTTTAATTGTATCTGCTGTATTTTGTGGCTGTAAAAGGTAAGGCAGACCTATATTCTGACTTCGGGTTAAGGAGTTTCCAAAAAGCCTATTTTGCATCTACAAATCAAACTCTTCAAGAGCGCATGTGAATATACTCCCACTTACATGGTCGATACACCAGTGATCTATATTCTGCGAGAGTCAGAGCACTGAGCAGTATGAGTGGCTCCTTAAATTCAGATGCGCAACTGCTTTATTATAAGCCGATGTTTTGAGTGGACTCTTTGGTAGTTCAAGCACTCATCTGAGATCCAAGCAAAAAGACAGAAGGTGATTACATGTGTGCTGCACAAAATCCCTGCAACTCTGCTGTTTGTGTGATAGGCAATACAGTAGCTGTGTTTCTCCTTAAAGATACCCCCCTTTTCTTACACAGAATAGCGAATCACCCATGCCAGTGCAATTCTTGAGACCATATTGAAGCTTTTGGCAGGGGCTCCAAATGAATGTTTCACATATCCACTGCTGCAACCCTAAGATTGCGCCAGCTGTCTACCGTTTGCTTTCTAATGTCTTCTTTGTTAACGTTTTATCATCCGTCTGATAGTGGCATGACCGGAGGGCAGGCTCCTAGGGCCAGCAGAGCGCTACAGTGACACATAGGCTGCTTTAGAGAGAGATCACATGACTCTTGAGTGATAGAGTCAGAAACGCAAGTGGTGAATCTTTTACTGACGCCTACATTAAAGATGCACTAACTAAGATTTTGTGAAATAAGCACGTCATTTAGTGGCTGAGTCTACACACTCCTCATTTCAAATGATCAACTGGTTTGCAATTTGACGGGAGCAGAGTTAAGCGTAATTAAATGAGATTTGCAAATTGAAAATTTCATTTAATTTGAAAAATGAGAAAAATTTGGACAAAAAGTCCTGGCTACAACACTACTCCTAATGGCGCTAAATGTACAAAAACTAAAATTTCCATCATACATTTCAAGACCAGTCTGTTGAATGATGAAAGCAAGTAGTTGCAGTGGTATGTACCTGACTGTAATCACCAGTCCACAGCTGTTTGGCTTTGTATCAATTTCCTAAGACAGAAAGCTCAAAAGAAAAGATATATGAAACGTATGACCTATCGAGCTAGTAATGCTACAGTATAACATTGTAACACGATGGCAAATGAGATGAAATGGGATACCAACATCAGTGTTGTTGTGCTCTCGTTTTTGTTGGTTGAATATCGGTGAGTCTAATGCGAATTGTAGTTGTGGAAATAAGTAAACATGATGATATAAAACATATTTTCTCAAAAATGTAATTGCAGTAAAATAATAAAATCCCTCAGTTTGGCCGTAATTACTGACTGCAATGGGGGAAAGGGATTCTTAGGGATTTTTTATTTCAGAGAATGGCAATGGAAGCAAAGGTGCAATAGTCTTACTATAAGAGTTAAATCTTTAGTCACAAAAGTGAAAATGTGAACACAAGCATATTCTGACCAGTGTCCTGTGTGAGGAGGGATTTGCAGTCACATAGATATTGTGCGTGAACTGAATACACACCAGAGAGATGCAGAAAACAGGGTCATGAACTCTTGAGAAGAAATATAAGGCAATCCCATTAAAACTGATTAAAGCAAAACATTTCTGGTTACAACAGCTACTTTTAATCAGAAACCGTGGTGTTCTCATTTACGCACTGCCTCATGCAAACATGAAAACACAACATTTATCAGTTTAAGAAATGACCAGCATACGCAGAAGAATCACTTACAACATGCAAAACAGCAGCTTTCCCCCTCATATGCAAACAGCCATGCCTTTTTTTTTTCTTTTTTTTTTACTCCTTAAGATCCATTATTCACTTGCTTGCATCCATATCCAATTACAAAATGCATTTGCCTCATTCCAACAATCATAAGCCTTAATGAAAAATCTCTATGGTGGCAATTAGTACCACCAGTGGGTAACATTGCTTGTCTCCATGTTGCTTCCATGTCGTTGTCTGTCAGTGGCATCATAAATCATGGTTGTGATTACTTTCTGTGGACTGTGATATCTGAGTGGAAACTCCCTGTTGTCACATAACCTTCTTAACAGATGCAGGATGAGCTGAAACTTATTTCCAGCCAAGCGCAGACCCAGATACATGTTGTTCAACTAGAAACTTCCTGTGGAGTAAGCAGTACATCTGACTGCATCCTGCATAGTGAGCTATATTTTTTGTATGAATGCCAAATAAACCAAACCAAATCAAATCAAATCAAATATTTGTATCCTTTCCTGGAAGGATACAAACATGGCAAAACAGTCCCAATTTCAGACCTGTAGTTTAATCAAAAACGCACACAAAAAGAAACCACCAACACACCACATTGATGCCCACTGTTGCATCACACATAATGTTATGGATGTGTGTTTAGTGGTTTCAGAGGAGAGTGCCATAATCTAAGTTACAATAGCCTGTAGGCTACGTTCCAATAGAAGCTTACCCCTGCAGACTAACCAAAGCTCTGTGTTTGCCTAGGGCAAGCTGTCATGCTCCTGCCTCTCTGGCTCCTCAGTCATTGGCCAGAGCCAGAGCTGCTGGATCTTTGCCTGAAGACTTTTCAAACTCTCTGGTGAGAGGTCATATGTTGAATTAGAAGGCCAGTGGGGGGGAAATATCCTGGTTTTGAAGCAAAAGCGAATATTAAACGGTGTTTCTGTGGCAACAGTGCCTGAAGCTTTTGCTTGCGCTGTTAGCCTGAACCGGGTGTCTCATGTGAGGTTGCAGTTCATTTTCAGGGTAATAAATTTAAATATCAACCTTGAGTTCACGTTTCCCTCGACCTTCCCAATTCAACTGATGGGCTGTTTTCTCATGGGGATTAGAAGTGAATATTTAATGTCACATTTAATTTATTTATTGAATCTGGTCTGCTGCTTTCAGTTATTGTATTCAACATGAATTACATGAATGTATATATGTGTGTGTGTGTGTGTGTGTGTGTGTGTGTGTGTGTGTGTGTGTGTTTGTGCATGCATGCATGAGTGGCTGCACTATTGCATTTAAAAAAAGAAAAATACAAACACAAAAATCAAAACAAACAAAAGGGGTTAAAATGTGGTCTGAGAGGCACCCCACTGATTCTGTTCAAAATAGACAAGCAAAATACCATGCACAGAACAGAAATCAGGACGTTTTACAGAAGGATAGGAAACAACTGAAATTCAGGGAAGCACGTCATGCTCTCTGCAGCAGTAACTCTTCACTTTCAGCTTAATGAGTTAGCCTCAACACCAAAGAGCACCAAACCTGCAATCTCACAATGGAGAGTTAGGGTTAGGGTTACAGATTGACAGCCACAGCAGAGGAAAACAAGGCAGTCACAGGACTGTAAAATAAATGTAAATGTCCTGCCATGTACCAAGTTTCATAATGATGCGCCAAGCCACCTTGCAAGCCATTATGTGATATACTTTAGATTTTGATGTGTACCAAGTTTGATGAAATTTGATTGACTAGATCAAAAGATAGGCTACATATTTTTGACAGTTTCTTAGGTGTTACCTGTTGGTTAATATAGGCCACACCCTTTCTCAAATGCATTGGTTAATGCAGGCCATATTGATCCAGTTGGGCTTTTGCAGTCACGTAATGCTGTGTGCGAAGTTTGGTGCAGATTGGTCACAAGTTGAGACTTAGGGAATTAGCTTTGTCCCCCCACAAAATTCAAATTGGCCCATAATGGAGAACTTTGATAGTCCAGTTAACAAATTTGTAGAGCAAGGTCAATGGTATACTGTACATATGTGTGCCAAATTTCATAATCATTGGAGCCACAGTAATTACTAGTTATGGTGGACTCACATATTAATTGCTCAGAAGAACAACTCTTTTCACAAAAACAATTCAATCAAACTTTCAGTTCATCAGTTACAGTAGCATCAGACAAGATTGCATATGCCTGTCCAGGAAATCGTAATTGTTCATTAACTCACAAATTCCAACCTGGCGGGTGACTTCCTTCCACATGAATCATGACTGTCGACTTAAAATTGGTCAGTTACAACCCATCGTTCTCCTCTACTATGCCGCGCTAGCTCTGTCGTACAACTGGCACATATGAATCATGATTTGTTCATGAGAAATTAATGAGTTAGCCTAGCTGCCTGCCAGGCCAATGATTCCAATACCAGCTGTTCTCTGGGAAGTAGTCATAATCGCTCACTGACTCACAAATTCTCAAACTTGTGAAAGTGAATGTGGCTTAGATAACTATGAATGAGAATGAACAGCTTACATGGCTGCCGTAAAGCACCCTATAGTTTGTCAGCACAAAGCACCATGTGAAGTGTTTGGATCTTCCACCAACATATAAAACAGCAATATCTTTATTGAGTTATTGTAGTTGTAAATCAGGCTATATGAATATCCAAATCATGGATAGGGGCAGCAGTGGCTCAGGAGGTAGAGCTGTCGTCTGGTAATCTGAAGGTTCCCGGTTCGATCGCGGCTCCTCCTGGCAGCGTGTCGAAGTGTCCTTGAGCAAGACACTTAACCCCTAACTGCTCCCGACGAGCAGGTTGGCACCGTGCATGGTTGCCTCCGCTGTCGATGTGTGCATGTGTGAGTGAATGGGTGAGTGAGGCATAAGTTGTAAAGTGCTTTGGATAAAAGCGCTATATAAATGCAGTCCATTTACCATCCATTTATGGCTATTTGCAGAGCAGAACTAGTGTACTAAATGTATCATTGTTTTAGACCACTTGAATTATTTGAAATGGAAAAGACAGATAATAACATTCAAGTGATCCCCAGTATTAGCATGTAGGCTTTTTGGCTTGTGTAAGCTGTATGGTTGTGGCATAATGTGGTTCTTTGTTGGTTATGTTTGGGTTGAGGAGGGGCCATGGGTAGCCTTTAGCAATACCATGGCCATGAAATGTTCATGTTTTGAAAGGTGAAACGATTAATCAAATCTTAATTGATTCGCTAGTTTTGGACGGCCTGATTCATGTTGGTTAAAAGAACTGGTACTCTCAGTTCGTTACAGCCTTTGAAACTTTTCAAATTTGATTTAAGTCTTTTTTGGTAAGGTAATGGGCCCCACTGAGCGTTTTGGTTTGTTTCATGGCTCTATCTTGAACAAATGCAATGTATCCGTAAAGCTGTAGTATGTTCTATTCCTTTTGTATTTATGTTCAGTTGAAATTCTGGTGTCTGGCCAGCAGAGCTGGAAGCTGTTTTTGTACAATGGAAAATGGTGTATTATGGATTATTATTAATGTTTTGTAAAGGTGTGCTATAATCCCATGTGGATGAGCCTGAGCATGATATTTAAATAACATATTCATTCATTCATTCATTCATCCATTCATTCATTCATTCATTCATTCATTCATTCATTCATTCATTCACTCATTCATTCATGCAACACCTCTTGAGTCAAGTAACAAGTGCTGGGACAGAGTGTTTAAAGGTCCCCTATCCTAAAAATGGCCTTTTCCTGTATTTTGGTTTTACTCAACGAGGGGTTGTCCCAACACTGACAAAATGTGAAATGTGTACTTACTGCAGTTTCTGCAGTTCAGCTGTGACAAGAAGCCTCCCTATTGAAACAAGCCATTCAGAATTGAAAAAACAGAGGGGCGGACATTTAAAAAAAAAATTTTTTAATGTTGGCCATAAAAACATATATATAGTTATATACATATAAAACGCATACATATTATAAAACGACAGAAAGTCATTCAATGTTTAGTTTGTTTGTTGTTTGTTTCCATTTTTCTAAATTGAGGGATTTGCCCACAAGCACTTGCAAAGAGATTAAATTAGCATATTCTCAGCAGACTATGTTTTACTTTCAAATGGATGATTTTCGAAATATTAGGCAATGGTTTGCTGCTCCCCTTTCATCTTGTAGGGTGACCAAATGCAGGACAGAATGCCAATTTTGCAGACAGTAAAATAATATAGAATACAATAGGCTATGTAAGTGGTGCTTAAGGTTTACATAATGTATAAAGCATTTGATCTAAATATAGCTAGGTTAATTAACTAATTTCCAGAGAATTTCCATAGGCCAGAGAGCTAGGAGCAGAAACACTGCAGAACTGAAAATACATTGTTGATTGTTGCTGATTATGTCCTCATTGTTACTGAGTGCCTTAAGGTTACCTCTTTCAAAACACAAATTTGGTAAATCCGAGATAAAGGTTTCAGGCATAGGCAACCAGGTCACGCTTGGGCCAACTTCAATATTTGACGTTTGTGCAAGCCACTTAAACTTCTGGACAGTCGCTCCCATCTCCACCACTTCCCTTTTACACCACAGAATGCATCTTCAGCTGTAGCGCTGAGACCAGTGAAACTGAAGTGCCAGGCTGTAGTTACTCAAACTGATTGCAATAACACAGCTCACAGTAGCTTCTTGGAGAGAGGAGGCACTGGCAAGTAGGGAGATGCTGGTGTGTAAGCTGCTGCTGATTTTGAGAAATCCATGTATTTAATTTAATGCCAGAATGATAAAAACGAACGACCAGAAGTAGGGATGTGAAAAGCAGAGGTATGGAAATCCCCCCCATCCCCCCTGGCAAATCGCACCTTGGATGCAGTCTGTAGCCAGGCACGCACCTTGCAGTGTGTGTGTGTGTGTGTGTGTGTGTGTGTGTGTGTGTGTGTGTGTGAAAAACAGGTGTGTACAAAATGGCGGCTTGCTCATAAACATTCTCGTTTTCCACCTAAACGGTTCACTAAAATATGTTTCTGACAACATTTTAGTCGAGAAATAGGATATGCATTTGCTGGATGGTATTTTCAGCAAAAACTTCAAAGACATGTTTTGGGGACCTCAGAGACCTATATTAACTTGATGAAAAGGAGTAGAATATGGGACCTTATAAGCTTTTTCACTGTGATTTGTCAAACTGTTCTCACATCAAAGCATCAGACAGCAGTGTTGACATCAAATGCTGGATGCCATCGGCATGCTAGCGCTAACCTTCACCCGTATCGTTAAATCGAGCTAACGTTAGCAACATCCACCAAGCGTCATTGTCCACTTAAAGTATCGCACGATATGTGAGACCCTGTTGAATTTGTATCTCACAAATACAGGTCAATGACAGACTGCCCTCCTAGGATTGTGGGATTTTTGCCCTCCATGATAAATAATTTTATAACCATGACAGTTTTTTTTATTACATTTATCACCTCTCAGCACCACCCAGCTCCCTGATTACATTTATGTGTTTTCACTCTCTCCCTGCCATCCGAAAGAGGTTGCTGTTATTATACCCATCTCTTTACCTAAAGGTAATCAGTGTTCCAAACATAAACAAAGGCCCCACCACCAAAAATGAAAAATAGGAATGGAAACATGTTGTTATTCTCTAGTTGATTAACTGAGCTATGGATACAAGGATTAACATGAGATAATTTGAATATTTAATTGAAAATGCTGTACTGTGTGGCTGTAAAGGGTTTGTTTATGTTGGTAATGTTTGTAAACATTGAAGTAAAACAGACCTATATTCTGACATACATTGGGTTAAGAAGGTTCCAAAAAGCTTACAGTATATTTTATTTTATTTTAATTTTATTTAACCTTTATTTAACCAGGTAAGACATTAAGAACAATTTAAAACCTGCACTATGGAACTTTTTCATGAAAATGTATTGCTTCTTTAGTGTTGTGATCTGACCAGCTGACCAGAAGCTGCAGTTCATCAATGATGAGTTTACTAGAAGCAATCTGCGAGCTCGGGGAACAGAGTGACACCAAGGCAGTCATAGGATAGTTCCAAACTTTATTGAGCACAGACAGCATATATATAGTGGACACACATAGCACAAAGCACGTACACAGGGGAAAACCCTCAAAGAGGACACCATATAAACGTGAATAGGCTGGGTGCATAGAGAAAACCTAACCGTGGCCTGCACCCAAAGGTGTAAACCACATATGCCGTTAAGACCTAGGCGTCTGTCAGGGGCTGTCGCCATAACTCATGCAAAAGAGGAAGCTAATACGGTCTGCACACCATGACAGGATGCCAATATGATTTAGAACCGAGCACACATTGTGAAGGTACATGTAGAGAGTACTGAGAAGTGCATAATGTTAAAAGGACAGCAGTTTCAGAGAAATGTATAATATCAAGAGGTCACCAGTATTATACAGAAATGTATATCTTGGAGACAACTCCTAACATTTAGCAAACTAAATCACGGAGTTGGGCCAAGTTAGGCTGGACAAGAGAAAACCCTCCCAACATAAAACGCAGTGAAATTCCTCATACAAGCTCTTCTGGTCAGGCACAATCAGTGCAGCAAAATCCATAAAAAGTTAAGGTCTCATTTCTAGAACATAAAATGTGAACGACGCAAATGTAAAACAGTGCCCAAAGTTACCTTGCTTGAAGAAATTTATTTTTTGTTGCTGTTTTATCTGTCATGTTTAAACAAGGTGCAGTTACCTCTAATGCCCACATAGTGCCAATCTTCCACAGTGCAGCTTTAAATCTACGCATCAAACGCTTCAAGAATGTACAGTATGTAACCCTTATATGGTTACCCTTATATATATATTTTTAAAAATCCCTTAAGTCAGTGGTGCACTACTAAGATGTCCTGTCTCTCCTTTCATCACAAACAGAGACTTGTCATGGAAAGTCATCCATATCCAACTGAATCGATAGGCTTGCCTATTTGATGATCAGTAGGCCTTTCATTATCATGATCGTTATTTTAGCACCAGTCATACAATGAAACACAGTCATCATCATTACTGTGGCTTGAAGGAGTACACCAGGGACCTCATTTAAAGTTATTATGATACATTTTTCCTTGATGTGCACGGGACTCATGAGCATCCAGTAAGTTTGTGTCACACAGTATTGGAAAATATGAAAGCTTTTGGAGCTCATTCATAAAAATGTGTTTAGATTTCATTTTAAACTTGATCTAAAACTTGTTTCTCAGGTAGTGGGTACACTTAAAAAAATGAGCATGCAACTTGCATCTATAAATTACAAGTGCCTCGAGTATGAACACATATGAATGACCTTCATCTACCTGCGGCGGCTGTCCTGCAGTAGGCCTAATTGTCATTGATCAAGGCGATGCCTCTGTTTGGTGATGTAGTACAATGGGTGCCCCCCATGATGTCGGCTTTTTATCATGCTCAAGCTCCTGGGCCGGCGGGCACCTAATGTTGAATGGTTAGAAATAGCCCTTACAAAAATGTGAATTTCTATACTTAAGATCAAATTTGATGGTTACTATTAATAAGGCCCTTAGTGGACAAATGAGACATAACTATTTGCTACTATTTATTAATAAAAGGTTTATCATTGTAATTTTAATAAGATTTACATTGGCTTCCAACTGAAAATTATCTTACTATGGAGTTGAAGACTTTTCATTTTAGAACTTTTTTATTTTAGAAATGTTTTAGTTAAAGTGGTTTTCACAACTTTCCAGCATCCATTTCAGAGGCATTCCAGTTTTAGTTTGTTCCTGGGCACTCATGTTGGCCGCAGGTCTCCCGGCTACATTTCAATCCAATTGGGCAAAAAATTATCTTCAGTGATTAGACCTACAGCCTATAATATATTTTATTTTGGCATCAGGTATAGGCTACAGGCCTGCAATTATAGAAAAAGCCTCAAACGTATATATCACCACTGCAGTCTGCTTAGCAAATGACATTTGGCTACAGGCCCAATCCCTTATGGGCTTTGTGGTGATCAGGTTCTGTAGCCTACTACATTATTCTATGTCTATGGTTATGGACTTTACTACAGTTGTTTTGGACTTTACTACATCAATGGACTTTGTGCTGATGGGCTGCCTGTAGCCTAGGCTCCTACA
>OMKL01029311.1:1292-15256 GCA_900302295.1 Parasudis fraserbrunneri
TCGCCGCACGCCGACTTGGCGTGACGTTCGCCAGGGATCGGGGAGGAGGGGTTTGGTTTGGACTTCTCATTTTGAGAAATAGACTATTATTCCGGCACATCGACCCGGTACACCCTCTGTTGTGTGGCTGTGCAGCTTCCCCAAACAAAATGTACTTTTGTGATGTCACTGGTAATACATACTTTTTCTGAGAATGAATGAGATGGGTAGGCTGGAGGTAGACTATATTGTGCGGGAACTACAGCCACAATCTGGAAGTTTAAAAAGGTCCGAAGCAGACGGTGCGGGACCAGAGTTCACGGTGGTTTCTTTTTTCCCGTTCGAAAACTAATCTTAGAGAAGATGCTCACATCTCTCCTACAAATTCAAACTGGCCCATATTCCAGATTTTATTTCTAAAGTCTATTATCTAACAAACTCCTCATACTTATGACTGATAAATAAATATGAAATTCGTGGGCTTTTCTTTGCTGTCGGCACGGAAAGGGAAAATGAATGGGCTCATGCTGTCATGTCACCTGTCATTCAACTTTTTTGAATGCAGTTATTTCGCCGGTGATGATCTTTACTTTCATTCAGGCAATTTTGAGAAGAAAGAGGGAGAGAGTAAATATGGGTGAATGACATGCTGCTGGAGATGCATAGGTCTCTGTAAGTAGCTATATAGGCGGCTATCATCCCAACACGGTACTGCCCCCGGATTATACAATGCGTAGGGCGAATTCGGACGAAAATCTGTCTGAATTCGCGTAGTCTGATCCCGGCGTAAGACGAATGGACGGAAGTGCTATTTCTCGAGGTTTGGGGAGCACATCTACTGTCTGACTGTGATTATAGAGTGTAGACAGTGAGCAGCGAATGACCCGCCCCCCACTACATCCCTGCCAATAGATTAATTCATTAGTCCTCATTCATTCCCATTTCAGTTATGCTGGCCTTAAACTAAATGATAGTTGTTGCAGTTTATGTTTCTAATGTCTGAATGTCTGAGTAAAATCGTAACAGTTTTCAGTTCAGCCCTGTGTGTGTGTGTGTGCGTGCGTGTGTTGTGTGTGTGTCTGTGTGCGTGTGTGTGTGTGTGTGCGTGCGTGTTTGTCTGTGTGTGTGTGTCTGTGTGCGTGTGTGTGTGTGTGTGCGTGTGTGTTTGTCTGTGTGCGTGTGTGTGTGTGTGCGTGTGTGTGCGTGCATGCATGTGTGTGTGCGTCCTTGTGTGCGTGCATGTGTGTGTGTGCGCGCGACCCTGTCGCCAGCATTCGTTTAGCACAAGACGGTCACAAACTCCCGTGAGAAGCTGTCTAAATATAATCCTTTCCTCCTCAAACCGTTGCGATAAAAATCAAACGTGTAATATCATCGGGAGTCTTTTTAGTCCTCCCGGAGTAACCTGTGATGTTCACCAACGTGTTTTTATAATCCAAACTGTCAACAGCCAATGAAGTGAACTCTCTTTGGCTGTCTGTCAGAAACAAGGCAGACAAAATGGTGAAATCTGGTGTGGATACCGAGGAGCAAGATTCAGAGAGCCAGGGTTCTTTGCGAATGGAAATGTTATGTTAATAGATTTTCTAAAGAAGGTGAGCTTATAGATTATCCAGCAATACGCAGACGGCACCCTGCCTCTTGACCTACTTTAAACAATACGGAATCACAGTCTGAATCTTCCCTCGTTTTACGTGCAAAACACAAATCCCCGACAGTCTGTTTGATTAATCTGTACTTTCTGATTCCTTGTTCATTTGTTGATACCGAGAACTGTGCTTGTGTCCTGCGCTCTGTTGTGTTTGCTGTGATATTGAAGTTGGATACCAAATGTGTACTGGGAACAGAGAGGTACGATATATTCTAGATGTACTACCATAGGCTAATCCACCTAGGATACTTTTTTCCTGTACTTTTGAACCCTTGGGATGAAGTACCATATAACTCCGTTTAAAAATTTTTTTTTGGACAGCCCACGTGTTTGCAGTTGTAAAATGAATCCAAATCACTTGGGAGCGTGAATGTGATCCATCACCTGAAAGTACACGACCTCTTCTGTATTTAACTGAATTTACCGGCTTTAGATTATTAGGTTTGAACACATTGTTCGTCTAAAAACTCAAAATGGACTTGGTTCTTCGTCTCAACTATTCATTTATTACTTCTATAACTTCCTGAATTATTAATATGAATTTTCAGAAGTAAAAATTATAAATTCATATCACAATTTGGATAAGAGCAGACCAATTGAATCTCACGTCCCAGTCTCACATCTCATTATTCCTTCAGCACAAACCGGCCAATCTAATGAGCACTTTTTGGAGGGAATTGAGCAGATATGAGATGAACTTAAAGGCCCAATCCATGATCTAAACATAACATTTTTTTTAGCCCCACCACCCAAAATGGGGATGGAGACATATATTGATTCTTTGGTTAATTGACTGAGCTCTTGATACAAGGACTAACACGCGAGCAATGGGTAAATATGAGTTTTTGATTGTATTTGTTGTTGCTTACATTAGAAATGTTTGCCAAGAATGTATGCAAATATACCTCACAATTATATCGGATCAAAACAACTTCCAGATTGGAGCTTATAGCACCAACCTCAGAGAGGAATAATTGAATTATGAAATACTTGACTTCACCACTTTAATATTATCTGACCTAGTTTCCATGTCTTTGAGATACCCATGAGAGAATGGCACAGACCTTTTTTTTTGTTGGTATTATACAACATTTAGCTCCAAACATTCATTGTGATTGGACGAGAGACATTCCACGAGTGCTTGTAACGGCAGTGGAGGAACCCGTACCTTACATTGCTTAGCAACGGGGAACTAATTGTTGGTGGAGGACCAAAACAGAGCTTTGTTTGACCTTGCGTTTGAAAGGATTATGTAAAACATGGTTTATTGGCACTGGTGTGGTGATCTGCGGAACCCTGCCTACAGCCTTGTTCCTACAACCACGGCACTCCTCTGCTGTTAACCACAATATAGCATGACCTCGGGTACGGTTTCGCTTAAAGGCATCCAACCGAGTTGTAAACAGCTCGCTTTTGCTCATAGTCACACTGTTGTTCTGTCGTCTACAAGCTGAACGAAATCCCTACCTCATCATTCGCTGTTTTCTTTGCTCTTGTGATGTTTACGTCCCGTCCCTGTTAAGTTTCGCTTCGGGTTTTCGCGCGAAGCCGTAACGACCCCGGCCTCTGATTGACAGGCGGTTCGCTCTATAGAATTCGAGGGAGACTGTACAGACCAATCGATTTGAGGCACAAGGGCACGCTGCTTACGCGCCTCCGGTGCACTCTTTTTGTGTTCTGCGCCACCCCCACGCTCGTGGCTTGCTTGTGTGTCCTCGCTGCGCGTACTGGAAGAACACGTGATACACCATTTTTGGGGGCCCCCTTTTCATTTACTGTACTCTATAGAAGTGGTTGTCAGACATTTTCATGTCAGGAAATTGATACGTAATAGGGCCATGGACCCTCCCATTTCATTTCATAAGATCTCTTCCGAGAAGATATTAAGCTGTTGGATATGATTTAGTTGAGAATTTCATAACTGTCTGCAGGTGTGGAGATAACAGAGGAGAGAGTGAAACCTGTCAGAATAGTCATTAATATACATTCTGTCATTGTGCTATCTTCTAGTGAAGAGACTATTAGTGAAATTAAAATTCCCCTCATTTAGCCAGGGACCCCTGTGGAACCCCCCCCCCCCGAGGACCCCTGGATCTCACTTTTAGAAACAACTGCTCTCTGGCACCAATCTCACAAACTAGTGGTCAAAAACTCCACCGAGGACCTTCAAGTATAGGTCGGTCCGCCAGTCAATATTTTTTTACTCTTAACTTGCTGCAAGACAGTAAGCGATAAGAGACATGAAAACTTTCCGCAATGACAGATGTTGGTGTAAAACGCACTAAAGATTACTGGGTTAAAAATAACCCAATTTAGGTTATTTGGTAACCCAGTGTTAAATCAGAAAGGGACCGACTCAGCGTTGTGTTGTTATAACCCAGCAGCGTTGCATTATGGGTTGGAATTGGGTTACATTTTCTACCCAAAAATGGGTTTTCAACCCAATGTTGGGTCAAAGCCACCCAACCTATAACCTAGCAGCCTTAACCCAGCATTTGTCTGTATGAATGTTTCACAGCAGTGTACCTTCCAATAGCTACCATCGGGGCTTTTGCTATAGACCCCCCGGGATGAAGGATTAATAGAGTCATTCCCATGGCAGTCTCTCTGCTTAATTCTGGACTTGTATAGTTGTTTTTCTCTCGCAGGATGTGATCCTGCCGTGTAAATGCTCTTTTGTATGCTGTTGTTACTCTCTCTCTGTGTATGCCTGGCTGCACAACAACTTTCTTCGTGTGAGATAATAAAGATGACCTCGACCTTGACAGCAGATATGACCCCAGTTGACCTGATGGGAGGGCGATATAATGAGAGGTTGAACTCTTTTAAACTTGAGGTAGAACACTGCTGTACTGATGGTGTTAAATGATGACCTTTTGACTACATCAAAATTCAGCCGTGAGGAGCAGGTGAATCAATATGGACACTTTGGTAATACAGTGTCCGTGGTGGTGGACTGGTCGTGGCCTCATTTTGGGGTTGTGCTTGGCATTAGAACAAGTGGAAATGATCTGCTGAAGTTACATATCGATTTTTAAAGAGAAAATCCATCTCAGAACGGAATTCAGACGCTATTCCTATAGGATCGTGGACAGGTTGCATGATCTTCTGTTAAGGACAGTAGGAATTAGAGCTTTTCCTGTATTCATATATGGGTATTTGATCAAGGCTGTTTTAATGACGATACTGTCAACATTTGAATTCGTTTGAGCAGCTGTTATACAGTTATTACATAAAAAAAAAAAAAAAAAGTTAATTTTAACAAGGCAGTTTCAGATGACACCCTTTACTACCTCCGCAAGTGAACTTGGTCTTAATTGGCTCTCTTCCTTAAACAACAATTAATTAATCATTCCAATCACTTGGGTTTGCTCTGTTTGAACTGACTCACCCTTTGGAGTGCCTCCAATCAGCAGGATTGCATCATTTGAATTCAGAGGACTGCCACTGTGTCTGCCGAATCAAGATTAATGGAGGCTGATTCATTCGAGGGCGCACAACACTTTTGATGACTGTCGTTCGACAGAACTGCCGCATTTTCGACAGAAATGCCGCATTTTTCGACAGGGAAAAAGTGTCACTCCACCATGTTCTTCAACATTGTGGACCTCCTGAAATGTTGTTATGTCGCCGACACTTCGTATGTTGTCGCGCAGTGCGACTGGATGAAATGGCAACCTTGCCATGGATACTTGTGGTTTAATTTTTGTGTTTTAGCTGTAGCTAATGTGTTTATACATGGAGGGGACAGAGGAGAGATCGGCAGAGCAGATAAACTCAAACAGTCAGGAGCTTGGCGTGTTTCGTTACCATAGAGATGACAGGAAGTCGAGCAACACTTTCATTTCTGTCGATCCGCAGTTGTCAAAAGGTTCTAGGCTCTAGTTATCTCACTAAATAAACTATAGTTTGTTGAAAAACTACACGAATCACATTATTCTTACCCTGACACATTTGTGTATATTTGAAAACATTTATGAAAAGTTAAATGTTTTTTGGGGGGGTTTTTAACCACAAAGTCACTCCATACATTTGCAGAGGGTCAGACCTCTAAAGCAGATTTTCACAGCTGGCTGCTAATCTGGTGGAAAATTTGGGGCGGCTTTGGAGCAACAAACTGTCATGCACTCAGACCCACTGTAACCGTTGCCCATTGTCAAAGCAGCACCTATAATTTGATGTGTGGCAAACTGCAGTGTGTGTGTGTGTGTGTGTGTGTGTGTGTGCAGGGGTGTGTGATGCTAGCAGATGTGGCATTGCCTCCACACCATGCCAAGAGCCATAACTGATGCTGTGACTTTGCTCTGAACCATTTCATCTTGGCTACACAGTGGGTACACACACACACACACACACACGCACACGCACACGCACACACACACACACACACCAGAGATGTCTCTGTTCATGCGGATATACCCAAACCAATAGACCCTTTTTACTGTTTGTGAACAATGACATTTTGGGATGCGCGCACAATTCGGCTTCGCGTAGGTCTCCGGGGGACAGTCTGGATGAAACCGTGCGACGACCGTGTCCGTGTATTCGGTTTCCCGTCGCCTGTCGTCAAATGCTTTCGTCCAGAATGTCCCTGGAGTTTTTCCCCGCGGAAAGACAGCGGAGTGCAATAATGGTTAACACACACCAAACTGCCTGACCCAGCTCTAACGCTCAGCAGAGAGTGGAGACAACACCGAATTCCACGTGCCCGTTTCATGTTTTGAGAGCCGGGCCGGAATTTCAACTCAAAACGAAGCGCGTGTGATTTGGATTCGGAAGTGGGAGTTTTTCGGCCACAAGATGACGTTGACGAGAAAAGGGTCAATATTCATTGTGCGCAAAATTGCTTAGCTAGCACATTCTCCTTGTAACAAATGTAGGAAAAGAGCAAGGGGCCCAGCGTTTTTCATTCGTAACTGACAGACCTCGAAGGCTAACATCCCTTCCTAGATACAGTGTAGCACGCACGTGGGAAGTGGAAATACATAAATGACAAGCTGGCAGCAAGCTTGTTGCCAAGAAGTGTTGAAATGGAATAGATCAGAGGAGACGGGGAAGAGAAGACTGCTGGAATTGAATTCCACCTCAGGATTGTTACGTGTCATTCAAGAGACGGGGATCTTAACCACTCCTTCATCTCCGGGCACTTGAATAAAGAAATGATGACCAGTTACCGCAGTAAATTGGAGAGAGCTCCTTCATATGCACCTGGTGCGAAAACAGGTTTATCAAATTTATTAGCTGGTAATTGCTGCACCTGTGTTTGTTGCTGTCAGTTTAAATTAGCTCCCACAGGTGTGTCATTATTCCCCATTAAATACTTGATGGGACTCCTCAAGTGCCAGCCACGAGATCTTTTCGAGATGGACAAAATGCTCGTAGTGTCTTGCCGGGAGTGTGGTTAAAGGTCCAATTAGTGATCCGGATATTAACAAATGGGCGCCCCTCCATCGTGAATGGGAAACAGAAATGGAGACATGATTTGGTTCATTCTCTGGTTGATTGAGCTTGTGATACAGTGACTGACACTAGACAACAATACGAGTTGACAACAAATATGAGTTTTTATTTGTATTTGCTGTATTTTGTGTACGTTTACGTCAGTAATGTTTGTAAACACTGGAGTGAAACAGATCTATATTCTGATTTACAATGGGTTAAGAAAGATCCAAATAGCATATTTTCCAACTACAGATAAAACTATTAAAAACATTTTTTTTACGTGAATATACCCCACATTTATATAGTAAAAAAATAAATAAATCTGGGATTGGGGCTTTAAGACTTTGCCTCTGGTGAACTCTCCACTAGCTGGCACAGTCAGAAGTTGATCAATACTTCTTGATCTGCCCGGTATGATCATCTTTACGCCACAGAGAAGAGGCCGTGAGAATGAATCGATGGATCTCCTGCTACTGTGTGTCTGCTGCCCTGCTGATAGCCCGCGTTACATATTCACCCCCCGCGCACAGGTGATGAAACCGCCGTAGACTCATGTGACATGGTTACCGCGGCATTCGCTCTCAGGGCAAATTCTCCGGCTTTTACTTTCCACAGAACAAATACGAAGTCAGCTCTGGCTTTCCTCCTGGGTTGTAAAGGTGGGTCAGGCCTATCTTATTTTAACCCTCCTTTTCTCCCTAGGTTTTAAGGTGGGTCAGACCTGTGTTATTTTAACCCTCCTTTTATTCCAGCTTGACATCTTTACACAGGAATAATTCTCAGGTCAGCTCCTCTGATAATAATCTGCAAAAAATACAGAGTAAACAGACAGCTTACATTTGTAATGATTTACCGCTCAGATTCGTCTAAATGATTAATATTAGGTAATGCCAAACAGGGCTGAACGATTTGGCAAAAACACCTAATTGTGAATATTTTGACTGATGTTGCAATTGCGATATGATTCACGATATTAGATGGGCATGATCTTTTTTTTATTTTTATCAATTATTCTAATTTTCATTGAAAAACATCCAAGCCAGATTATCCACACGTCACTCGCAGCAACAACAACAACAACAACAACAACAACAACTGTGCATGATTTTTTATCAGGCATCAATAACAATCTTCCAAAATCAATGTACCGGTATAAGCTACCTGCACGAGCGGGATTAAGCCCATGGGGATTAAGTCCATGGAGATTAAGCCCATGTGTGTAGGCGTGGTACTGCCTTGTAAGAACAGTTATGAAACAATACAGATGACAGCACACCAGGGAAGGAGCGCTGCGGGAGGCCCTCGGGTTCAGAAGGGGCCGGGGCGGGATGCAGGCGTCGCGTAGAAAGTCTGGACGTCTTAAAAGCCACGTTCCATTCAGAGTCGGAGGTCGGAAACCTCCCGGGCCGGGAGGTCGGAAAAAAATCACGACCTCGGCGATTCCGATGTCCAGCTCGCGAACGAGGGAGAAACCGTAGACGTGTCGAATGTGTCGTTTATTTAAGGGGGAAGCTGACGTTGCTGATCGAGTGCCTCGGACCGTCCGTCTTTGGATCTTCCCTTTTATGGACTGGTTTTGTGTTTACAAACAAGGGAAATGTCCAATTGTTTTAACCTTTATATTCTCAGAGGAAAGGTTGTTGTTGTGTCCCGTAGTTTTTTATCAATGAAGTTCCGGTGCGAGAAGACGAGAGGTGGTTTGACCTGATGAAGAGCTGTCGGGCTCAAAACGTAAAAGTGCTCAGGTTTCTTTCTTCTTCTCACATACTGAAGGTACAATCAATCAGGTACACAAATGCCTTTGTTGTGCGATGTGTGGTGTGTTAGATTAAAGGAAGAAAGTAAAAACAAATATTGAATTGTGAATATTTTAAACGTGGGTGGTGGAATGGGTCCATAGCTTGCCTTGGGCAGCACGCACTCTGCCCACACAGAAGACGGACTGGACCACTTCAGGCCCGGAAGCCACTTCAGACTTATTTTGAGCAGGCATGATCTTGCTTCCTGTTCCCGTTGAGCTTTCGCTTCTGACAGCTCTATAGATTTTGTATTGCGTGTGTTGTTAGAGCCGGTTTACTCCCCTGCGGTCTTGTTACTTGAATACATTTCTAGACATTAAAGGGGAATGCCCCCCGTTTTACGAATTCACGTTCAGTTCAGTCAGCCTTAGAAGAGAGTGGTGCGTGTTCACAAATACTGACTGAACTGTTCCCCGGGGGAACGGGAAGAACAGAGAATTCTTCAAACGGGTGAAATTCCCGTCGTGCTCCCGACGAAGGCCACCAGGCCGAAACTTGCGAAGCGTGTTTGTTGACGTGGCCAAAATAAATGGGTGAAATTCAGATTAGTCTACTTTGTCCTGAAGATCTGTGTGTGTGTGCTACCGTTTTTTTACCTTTGGGTTTTCCACGTTGGAACCGTGTGACCTTGGTTTAGCACCACAAACCAACACTGGGAGGCTGCATCCTTTCACAGACCTCTGACTTCTACAGTTCAGTCATGTGTTTGTGAACTCTCTGATTTCTAGCTTTAGGAGAGAGTGATGCCCGTTCACATGTACTGACTGAACTGTCCTGGGGAGTACAGGAAGAACAAATATGAGAATTTTTCAAATGGGCGACATTCCCATTTAAAGACAGACACCCCTCATACCGGGACCTAAGTGGCGCGTACACATACGCCCTTACTGTCAAGAACAAAGAATGTGGAATTTAATTTCCTCATATTCCTTTTTTTACTCCGGGATAAACCTTTAAACACCTTAAATCCGCGTGCTCCGGTGTTCTACTCTGGACCAAAAATCTCTGAAGTTTCTCCCCGATTCAAGACCGCCCCCCCACTCTACTACTACACAGCGGACAGGCCTACAATTCCTCTTTTCTTTTTTCTTTCTTTAACGCAGGTTGGTTGAAGCACGTGAAACCTCTCCCTTCATTCTCTTTACCTTCTGACATTTTCTCTCGAGTGGCTGCGTAGTCACGACCACTCGGGAGTCGTTCAGCCTCGGCGGGAGGCTCCCTCTCCTCTCTGGTGTCTCCGGTGCAGTTACGGTATAACACTTTACCCTATATACATCGCCCCCATAACACTCTTATCAAAACTCTATCGTATCAGCAGGAGAGAAATGGCAGATGAGTGAACCTGAATGAGTTTAAATTGCTCTTGTCGACAGGATGTCGGAGGATGGATTGGACGGGGAAAAAACGCACTGAAATTGCACCTTCTCTATTTTTACATATATAGTGACAGGGGGGTGTTGATTTACATTTTTCTTTGAAAACCTCTGGGACTGTATTTCTCTCTCTCTGTCTCTTCTCCCTGCCTGGCCTGGGCTCTGTCTCTTTCTGTCTGTCTCAGTCTCTGTCTCTCTTTCTCTTGCTCTCTCTCGCTCTCTGATGCCTGTATTGGCAAGCAAGCGCTACGTGGTACACTGTCAACACAGGATTGTTTTTTTTCTTTTGTTTTGTTCTTGCGTTTGGCACGAAATACCAGAGGAGAAAATTCCAAAAGCTAAAAATCACAAGGATACAGTCAGAGATGGAGAGAGTACTGAAATACATTACTCAAGTAGAAGTACTGTTACTTGAGTAAAATATTACTTGAGTATACTTGTCGTTTTACTCACGTTTTACTCACGTAAAACGTAAAAGAGTAACACTCCCAAGAAAGTACGTAACTATTTAGTTACTTTAGAACGAAAAGCATAACGTTTTTTGCACATCCAGCATCGTCCCCCGAAAATGTACCTGGTCTCCGCAAATATTTTGTTCAGTCCAAGGTTTGGGAATATAGTCCCTGTTTAATCAAACCAACAAAGCTGGTGTCAAGTTACGTCTAGAATGACTTCAGTTTTACTGTACACGACAGATCTCGTCGTACTCGGTACTCTTGTGACCAGAAATAAAACGTAATCAAGTAAAAGTATAAGTAAATACTGAAAATGTATCTCAAATAGAAGTAAAAGTACATGCTTTTAAAAAATAGTCAAAAAGTAGTTTTACCTAAAAAAAAAAATAAAGAAAAAAAAATGCACTCAATTACAGTAGCTACAGTAAATGTAATTAGTTACTTTCCACCTCTGAATACATTCTACCACTCTTTGAGATAACATTACGGCTGAACAGTCCAACTTCTAACCTGTTCACTTCTCTCTCTCTCTCTCTCTGTCTATTTCTGTCTCCTCGATGCCGCTGTTGATAACAAAACTAAATGGGTACAAAGGGAACTGCTGCTCTGCTGTAACGCTACATAATAGTCATTCACCTGTGATGTGGTTACCGGTTAATGTTACGTTGGTAAGTGAGGGAGTTGCGTTGATCATTTCCTGATTTATTTATTTATTTATTTATTTCTGTCGAGTCCCGGCAGTTTTAAAGAGAAATCATCGCGCTGCGGCGAGGTCATAAACTTCGTTCACCACTAACGTCTCAGTCCTCGCGGACTTTCGTCATTAGACTCTGATGAAAGTCATCATTAGACTCTGATGAAAGTCATCATTAAGACTGATGAAAGTCATCATTAGACTGACTCTGATGAAAGTCATCATTAGACTCTGATGAAAGTCATCATTAGACTCTGATGATATTCATCATTAGACACTGATGAAAGTCATCATTAGACTCTGATGAAAGTCTGTGCCGACTGAAACGTCAGTGGTGAACGAAAGAGCTGTGTGTGTAATTCCCATTAAAACGTGTTCTCGCCATTCCCACACACACACACACACACCTGGGTTGAGAGGTTCGGATGTGCAAATTGTCTTAAATTGAGTACCAGGTGGGGGAAAGACCGTACGTCCCCATTCCCCTTTTTACATATCCCTGACGTTAACCCAGACTTTTGAATTAAAAAGAGATATTGCAGGAGAGAAAGTCGGGGGATGATCAGTGGATGACATGGCCAACACTGCTCCATGGCAGGCAGCAATCTTGTGAAATTATTATGTTGCCTGCTGCCTAAATAGCTTAATTCAAGGTGTCCAATGGAGTTTTTGTTAATGTTCACATTTTCTATTGTTGTTTGTAGTCCTCAGAAAGAATACATTTACTACCTTATATAACATCTGCAAAGTCAATTTTTGCTGTTTTCACTTTCGGTTTTGGCAAAGTTGTAATGAGTCCAACCTCCTTTGATTGACAGGCAGTTTGCTTGTTAGATTTTGAGGAAGATCATATAAACCAATCAATTTGAAGCACAAGGGCATGCTTGCACACCTCCAGTGCACTCTTAGTGTTCTACGTCACCCCGGTGCTCATGCCATGCTTGTGCGTTCTCGTGCATGTGCTGGAACAACACATGATACACAATTTTCGGGTACCCCCTTTCTTCTACTGTGCGCTATTGCGCCAATTCCATCAACTATAGTGATCAAAAACTCCACTGGATACCTTTAATGTTACAAATTCACCCTAGCACACATAGTGACAGCTTCATTTAGTTTGCTAAGCTAGCTATGAATTTTGATAGCTTGGGTATAATTACCTTTGAAAAATTACTTTTAACTTGAGGGAATAAAATGGACATCTTTTACCAGGATGCAAGAAATACTATATGTACACTAATCAATTATCTCCATCATGTCAAATCTATTGCTTTCATTGACTGGGGGCTTGATCCATCAACTTCAACTATTCCAGATCTGGTTATAATCCCTTCCGATTACACCCGGCACTTCAGGGATTGAAAACATCTTGTATATTGTATATCAATAAGGATATACAACAATGTCTTTAATAAAGGATTGTGTTTATTAGACAAAGAAGAGCATGTTGAATCTCACCCCATTTTAATAGGATGATCTTTATTGAGCCCATAAATATTTATAATGAGTAACTCAAATATCCCCTTTAGACCATGGAAATAAATTCCCCTTCCGTTTGGATCAACAAACCTTTATTCTCACCTCATGCTTGATTGCACTTTTAATTAAAACAGCCGTCGCCCCTTGTTTTGTAATGAAAATAGGTCAAACAAACGCACCCATCCTACCTGTAGTTCTATTTCACTTGTCAATTTAAAGATCTGTTTGTGCTCTGTTCTTTTAACAGGGGAATGTCACACTTGTTAAGAAACTTTAACACTAATTAATGATTAGCTTTCTCTCGTCACCCGACATGTCCTTTGTATTCAGTGATGTTAAAGGTGCACTGGGTAGTTTTCAGGGGGAAAAAACTAACCTCTGAAAAGTCAAAATAAAGTATGATATATCTTTTGTATTGAAAACATTAAGTGTTACAAGTGAAAAATTGGATCCCTGGAGCTGTTTGAAACTAGAAATGATCTGTTTGGCTATGGTGCTCCTACCCTCCCACCACGTTTACCATACAAAGAGGCATCCTCTAAGCCAGGGATCATAAATTAGATTTGTGCTGTGGTGGCCGAACCTCCATATATAGCCTATACTGTATATATTGTATGGGTATGGTAGTAAGTATGGCATGTAACAGCTTTGGTTTTAGAATCAGAGTCAAACCAGAAGGACTGTAATTAGAGTTAGAGAATATCCAATAATATGACTGCAATAAATGAGAAAGAAAAAGACAGAACAAGTATGAAAACAATAATAAGCACAGTACCAGTAGGCCTACAAATAAATCACTGTTAATTATTAAACCAAGCGCAAGAAAAGTGACATAAAATGAAAGCTTCTCAATTTGACTTTCTGGCTGGCTACGCTAGACAAGGCAGGCCTACTGTCACGTGACACGTCTAGACAGGTAGGACTGGACCGTGGGAAAAAACCCAAAATAGATACAATTAATAAAGCTCGCCACTAAAACAAATCACATGGGGTGAATGTGAAAAGGGGCATTATAAAGCTAGGAGTGTTTTAGTGTTAACAGGCATAAACAAAAATGTCACTCTCAAAGAGCCTGAAGAGGAAAGTTGACGT
>OMKL01029343.1:4579-21162 GCA_900302295.1 Parasudis fraserbrunneri
GTGACTGGATATACCCCCTTTTTCAACTTAATAAAATCCTGGCCTTGTGCTACTAAAGCTCTACATATAATATTTCACGAGTCACACATACAACCTGTGCTTTCACATTTACTTGCGAGTGGAAGTCGATGTTCTGGGGTGAATTGTATCATTGTGTAGCTCATCATCATTGTATAGCTGCCTCAAGTAATCAGCCAAGGGGAAGAATCGTCCTTGTCGACGGACTCGCGTACCACCGGGGGAACACCGACACATGCAGAAATATTCTATGCACGTGCACGTACTCACACACACACTGTTCCAGACTGGACGTTATGAGATGAAGGAACGGCTGCATTTCTATGGCACGTTTCTAGTACAAGTGCTACTCAGAGCACTGTGAAATGGAACGGCTGCATACATTTTTCAACATTGGTGGGACTCGAACCCCATGGCGGTGTTAGTGCCATGCTCCGAGCACTCTACCCACTGAGCCGTACGGGACCACTATAAGCTAGGTTCTGTTATAATGTGAAGGGGATCTCATTCTCTCTCACAAGCGCACACACATTCTTCCTTTTTTTATCCCCCCCCCCCCCACTGACCTTGGTGTGTCCAGACCAGACGTGGATCTGTTTCTTGGGCAGATAACACTTGTCTGGGATGTCTGCGGTACGCAGGTTGATGCCCACATCCTGTGGGATGTGGAGGTAGGATCTGCCCTGGTAGTCGTACATGTCTTTGACTGGCGGGCACAAAAAAAACAAAACAGGTACAGTGTTAGAAGCCGTTTCTATTCTGCATATATAGTTCATGAAATAAGGCGAGTTTATGTCAAGCAATTCCATTCCCAGTACAGCTGGTTAATAATACAACGTTATTGATTATTGCCTTTTAATGTGATCATATCGTGATGAAATTACGAGGTTGTGATATACAATTTTATATAAATTAATCTAAATTAATAATAACAAGGCCATATTACCAAAATTTTCTCATAAAATCCAATCTGAATTATTCAGTGGAACATCATTTGGAACTTGTTTCGATTTGTGAATATGAATGAGTCTCTCTTAATAAGCTGAACACCAGAAAGACAAGACTCTAGTGGTGATGTCATCAAGACAAAAATCCTAGAGCTCCTCCATAGACGGTGAATAACAGAACAACTCCTCGGACACCATGACAGTACCCACGGTGATTTTACTGGGATATGGGTACATTTTCTGATTCAGAGCTATAAATAAAACTCATTTGGATGTAATGGCTAACAAATATTTTACGAGCCCATAAAAGTCTGTCACCAATTCAAGTCTTGATGCTCTGGTTTCCAGCTAAGGGAGACAGTTGTCCGTTTTAATAGATATTGACTTAACTGTCCAAAATCATTGGAATGGTCGATGTAAATTCTGTCTTAAGGGGGATTTTTCCTTTAACATGGCTAATAAGAGGAGCAGGTTACCATGGAGAATAGTCTTCTCCTCTGCTGGTGCGTCCTCCTCGTTTCTCCCCTTCTTCTGCCTCTTGGCTGTGATCTCATCCAGCTCCTTCTGCTCCTCCTGTCGACCAATCACAAGCCAAGAATCACTACACAGTTCTTGTCTTTTTTATTGAGTGCAGTTAACGAGGCTTTTCAAACCTGAATCCATTCTGTTGTGGGGAGGACATGTGATAATAGGACATAAAACTTACCAATGCGTTCTGTGTCTCGAGAGTTCTGCCGCATGCCCCCCCCCCCCAATGAACTCCCGATGGATGACGTCACCCAGAGGAGAGCAGACCTCTAGTTATCTGCAGACATTATTTCCTCAATTATTTTCAACTGTAATAGACCCAACTCAAGGAGAGCTGCAGAAACAGCGTCTAGCAGTTCACTGGAGCAAGCGACCGAGGTCTCGAGTCACAGAACACGCCGGTAGGTTTTTACGTCCAATTGTCGCACGTCCTCCTCACGACAGAACGATAGGATTAAAGCTCAAAATCGGCAGAGTGGCCCTTTAAGTAAGCGCACTGGGACCCTGTGGATGAAGTGGTGACGGAGACGGACAGAAGTGAAGAAGCTCTGTTGTTGCCAAGATGTGTCAGCTGGTGCTGTGAGGATGAGTAACAGTGAGTAATCACACACACTTTCAATCCAGTACATCTGTAGTGAGGGAATAAAGACTACGGTCTGCTGTTGATTTGCCTTTCCACTACAGGAAAAAAAAGCTATTTGTTCCTATAACTGAATAAAAACAACAGCACCACCTCTACTGCTATTGATTTTTCGCATTAATGTGGGATAAAAGCTGATATTCATTTTATTGCATTCAACCAAAACATGCTTGATAAAGGATGCACCGATACCACTTTTTCCACCACTGATCCCGATGCGGAAGGCAGAACATTAAAGCCCCATACAAGCAGAATTTTAAACAATAACATTTCATATCATGCATCATTGTTAAGATTAGTTGTGATACCTTGGTATATTCACACTAAACAAACTAGACATGTGCCTTCTGTGCCCGACAGCAGGTACATCCCCGAATGGCCTGAATTCTCAATCCACCTTTTGTGACCATGCCCCCGATTCGAGCCGTTGAGGAGAAGCTAATGTTTTTAGTTTTCTGAGAATAGCACCACCATGAGGCCAGATGACTCAGAACTTCACAGGCCCTCTTGCTATGGCAAATATATGTGTCAAGTTTGGTGAAAATCGGATCAGGAGATAATTTGCGTATTGAAGGAAAGGTCATGGGGTCATCTAAACCAATAGGATTTTCCCTCTCGGGGTCATGAATGTGCACCGCAAATTTTAAAAGATTTGGATGAAAGCTATTCCGAGTTATTGCATTCACAAGTTGAATATGAATGTTTGGCCTGATGGTCGGTGGTCGGGGTAAATCTATAACATCCCAGACACTGTCATTTGGGAATATAACAAGATAAACGACTGGTCACCTAATTCTCATGATAAAACAACATTTCCCATAATCCGATACTGGTGTCAGATGTCAGGCAATACCAGGCTAAAATAGGGTATCGGTATCTGGAGAATTCCTCCAATGCTAAGACCTGATACCAAGAGCCGCGTGTCACATGTCAGAGATCAAAGTAAAGTGACTTGATCGAGTGATCGACTATATCGACTTTGTGTGTGTGGGCTCATAGAATTTTTGTTTAAGCCATCACATGCAAATTAGTTTTAATTTAGTACAGAAAAAAATGACCATGGGTACTAGTGACACAGCGTCCTGGGAGTTGCTCCACTATACCGTGTATGGATACCGTGTATGGATACCGTGTATGGATACCGTGTATAGATACCGTGTATAGATACCGTGTATGGATCAGTTTAAGCACTACTTTACCTCTGACGGTTTAGCGACATCCTTCTCGTCTACATATTTGGCCCAGGGCCCGAGGAAGTTGTCGATCTCCGCTGCCTCTCCTCCTTTCACCTTTTTCCTCTTATCTGTTTTCTTGGCACCGGCCTCAAACACGGTCAGCCCTGGGGAAGGACGGCACATGAGAGAATTCCCAGAGATGGGAATGAGACGCGCTGTCTAGAAACAGCTTTACATATGGATGCTAGAGCCCGCTAGAGCCGGTGAAAGACGGGAATACTGGTGGGCCGATATTCAAATGTCAATATCGGCCGATACCGATGTTTGTAAACCGGCCTATCGGTTGAACCCTAATGGAACCCTAATGGATACAAACACAGACACACCTGCACTTTAGTGCACCATAATGTTGAAAATCCGACCCATGTTCCTGTATCTTTCTATTAAAATGCCATTCTTCTCCATTACTATAAAACAGCTAGGAATGTTGTCGCTGAGGCATCCTGCCCTTGTGGGGGTTGACAAAGAATTCCATCCAATAAGGCACGATCATTGATTCTGAACATAAGGCCACTTCCTGTTATGTTAAGCTTAATTTCCACTGGTCCATGACAACAAAGTGCAGGCCAACATTAATGTCAATCTCCATTTTGCCAATATCCTTGGTTAATTTTCAAATGGAGTTGGTCCCAGGGTGCCAGACTGTGGCTGCCCACTGCTTCTAAACAGTTAGGATAGAGGACAAATCCCTGGTATATGTAAAATATGCTCTATTTTTCTAATTCTAATTCTAAAATCAAGTCCCTCCTGACATTATGTCCTGCCGAACACTCCGTTTAATCAGCAACAACATCAAACACAAAGCAGGGAAACATGTTCAGAATGCCAGTTATATCCCGGGGGGTCTGTAAGTGGTATGGGAGATTACCTTTATTTTTCTCTGCTTCGTCCACTGCCCCGATGAAGGTGTGGGCGGACATTTGGCTCGTATCGACCGACGGATCCAAAGCGTAGCCTGCGAGCGGAGACGAAAGTCAAGAGTTAAATAAAAGAACATCAGCATCAAAAGTGAGATGACGTCCAACCTCAATTTTTTAATCGTAGATTAAAAGATCAGTGAGACAAAAAAGAAAAATGCTTACCGTAGGTGGAGAACGTCCGTCTTTGTTGCTCGAACATGAAGTCGTTGACATGAGCGGGTTCTGCGTAGCCAGACAGCATGTTCCTCGGGGCAGACATCTGCTGGCTTTTGTAAGGGTTGACTGGGCCAAACTAGGAGGAGGTAAAATAACCAGCTATGTATATATCGCACTTGACATTATCGTGCAGTTCCATGCCACGAACAGCAAATGGATCATCTACCGTGTGATTATTGCGATAGTCAAGTCAAGAAAATTCAACTGATTTCGCTAAGGTGATAAATGTATACGATTGAGTTATTAAAGGAATATCGTCAACAGGGAAACTTCGATATCCTTCAAGTCTAGTCAACACTAAACATACGTGTTTATGTAATAGCTGATTCCTTGTGTAATTGTGTACTTACCTCTGGTGCAAACATGGTCTCATACGTAGGGTTGTAGTTAACCTCTTTCAATGAGGGGTCCAGGTGCGTGCCAGTCTCAACAGCCTCCTGTTGGAATACCAACACACTTTTCACTTTAGGATGTAGGTTAACGTAATACTAGCTGCCTATTACCTTGGTTGGCCGCATATAAACTGGTGTCGTGTAACTTACAGTTGAACAATTCATCTGAGCTCGTCAAACTCAATAAATAACGATTTGAATGTTCCCGCTTGACTTCAGTGCAGAGTTTTAGCAATAGTTTCCAATCACATTACATTAAGGCTACGTCGAATGATATACTTGTATTAGGTCACATTCTATCTATCAAGTCAAGTAGGGACAAAGTAACGTTTCGTTGACGTTATCCCAGCATCGTGTTTACCGCATCTGTGATAATGTAGCGCTATGAAAAATTACATATCTTTTCAAATGTTACACTAACGCTACGTGCCGTGGTTGGCTCAACTAACGTTAGCTCGACTGCTAACTAGTTAGCTAGCGTACCTTTACGGCGACCTCAGGAGCAGAATTGAGAACAGCCAAAGCCATCGTGGGTCCAGATTTTAACGGCTTCAAATGTGCCGTGGCATCAGGGTCAACTTTCTTCGGACTGGTATTCGATTCTGACTCATTATCAGAATCTGATTCGCTACCATAAGAAGCGAGGGAAGCGATGGCAGCAGACATTTTGGATGTTGTGAATGCTCAGGAAGCAGGAGGGCGGTACTTCCTTCTGTAATAAAAGTCCATAAAAGAAAAAAAAAAATGTCACTCGTATTCAGCTAATTTGGAAATTTGATCAAGCTATATCAAACAACTGGGAAATAGTATTTTACAAACATAAAAAAGTTATCCTATCATATTTTCCCCCCGCAGATAAAAGAGTAGACACCGCCGCTTCCAGCGAATTAGAGCATGGAAATACTTATGTTATTGATTAATCCATAGGAATTTGCATCAGAGATGACTCGATTTTTAAAATGTAGGGAATGTATGAATTCATAATGAGATATGACTTCAGTGTGAGGAAAATATGATTTGATTTGTACAGTGAGGGCTGGAATAATCGACTCACCCCTTCTTACCATCGATTGGACATCACAACATGACTGGGCGTGGTTTGGAGGTCAATGGCCAATCAAACAAGCGTGCACGCTTTCTACAAGGCTCCTCCAGCAGTTGCATGGGCCGCTCGCTAGCGCTCCAACAATAGAGAGTGGTACGTACCATTATCACAGTTTACAATAGGTATATGTTCCAGCATATCATTGTGATTTCACAATTATTATCGTGGAAAAATACAGTTTTCCTGCACATGGACGATATTATTGTCTCGAAACTTGTGCTCAACTTGACAGAGCCAGCTTTACTGCCCTTATCACTAGAATCAATCCTGCGGATCCCTTTGGAAAAGAGTGCCTTGATCCCTCTCCACTACTGCCTTTTCTAACGGGACTCCACTCATTTTAACAAGGTTGGCAGCACTAACATGGACCGAAGCTGGATATTTGGTTTCTTGGACACAGTGGCATGCTCTGTGCCTCAGTAGAAATGGAAAGAAAATAGGAGGAATTGAACCAACGTTTCAGGTAATTTTCTAGTGACGTTCTTGCATTTAGCTTGTCTGCAACTGATGAATACTTTTTTGTGAACGGGAAAATGTGACTTCACGCTTTTGCAAAAGTGCCAATTAGTAATTTCACTGTCAGAGTTTATTTACTGTTACTATGCTAGCGAGCTAACTACAGTGGTAATTCAATACTGTTTGGCCATCACTGTAGCTGTAACATTAACCCAGCAGAGAGGTGACAGGTGTGGTAAGAAAATGTAGTTTATCTTAGTAACAAGAACTTAAACATGGTGTTTTAATTGAGTCAATAGGTAAGTTTGTTGAGCGTGGCTTTATGTAATCTAAATTTATAAACAGGCTAACATACTTGAAGGAGGCTCGAGTGGAAAGAAAGCTCATCTGCATTAGAGCTCGCGCCAGCTGCACCACTTTGGCATTAATTCTCTGTGGTAGGCTATCATTATCATAGGTGATACACTGGAGAAACACTAGTAGAACAGTCGAATCTTTGCAATTCCCCGGGGGAAAATGTAATTACGAGTGACCGTGTTTAATCGAATCTATAATGTATATCATATCAATCATTGGATTACGGCTGGTTTTATAACGTTACCCTGGATTTGTGCGAACGAGCGCAGCAGCAGCAGCAGTGTCACGGCGTGATTTAATTTTCCCACGAAGAATGCATTGACTTGCTTGCGAGAGGAGAGGGGCTGGGGTCGTATTCCATCCAGACTAGCTTGGGTTTGCAGTCATGGGGGATGGTAACCCTCAGCCTAGTGAAAATCATGCTTTGTGAAATTTGAAACCTGCTTCAAAATGTAGCAGCAAAAGCAGCACGCATGAACGAGGTCATCTGAATGTTTTGCAGTGATAAGATTATAACATAATTATAGACAGTAACATATCTGATCACAGCTTGAAGGCATGCCTTGCGGTTCAGTGCATTAGCCCTCATGAGGTCAGGACATCAAGTACTGTAGTAGGGTTAAGGTATACTGCATCTAGAATCTAGTTTTTTAAATCCAACTAACAGTCTCAGAATTCTACAGACCAACATTTTGTGTAGTTTAATCCCAGCTACTTGTACGTATCCAGCCCTAACTGTGATGAAAAAGTGAGCCTGCTGAGGACAACGCTCCTTCACATCCATACTTGATGATGCATACATTACTATTGGATACATAGCTTGTAACGGAGCCATTGACTATGTCTACGGCTGTGGACAGTAGTAGTGACTACATGCCATACCCGTTCTGTGTATGGGGTATTGCATCACAGCAAAATCAATAGTATTAGAAAGCATTGAGATTTTACAGTTCAAAGCTCAAGAAGATCACAGGTTCAGTTCCTTCTTGGCAAGTCCAAAGCATAAAGCTCCTCTATCCAGACACTATTATGTTAGGGTGACCAGATTATTCACACCACACTGGGTGCGCATTACTTTTTGCAGGCCTGATACTTTGGAATATCTCCAATAAAGAATGTGATTCTTAATGCAAATGAACAGTTGATACACAGCATACATAATACATACACAGTTGATTTATTAGCGTCTGATCTGCTCAATGATATCTGATCGCAGTAATCTTATTGTGATGACAAAGCAAATTCTCATCGAGATTTAGGCACATCGAAGGCTCGTTTCTAGAAGAACCATATAGGCTGAGTGCGTTTTAAGTTGTTATGTTTTTAGACCTAATTAGCCTATCCAAAGTTTGTAAATTGGAGTGTTGCTTGCTTACATTCATCGTTAAAGACAATATAGATTGAGTCCTTATGGCTGACAATATCACATTCACACTTCAAGTGATAAGGATAAACTTTACAACTGCAAAAACATGGGCTGTCTTATATCAAAATATACAACTTTTCAAAACAGACATACAGGTCTTCATTGCAAGGGTCCAATTAAGTGATCTTAATGAAACTCGTAGGTAGTCAGTGTTTTTCCCTGACAACCTTGATGTAGGCTCAATTTTAACACCAAGATGTAAAATATTTTTGTGTGACCTATTTTCTGTACTCTCTTCCAATGTTGCCTTTTCCCTGCATTTAGGTTTCTCAGTGGGTCCCAAAAAGTCAAATCTTTTGCTCATAACTATTATGTTGTTGATCTGAAAGTAGACTCTTTTGAGGTTTTGGAACCCAGATAGACAAAGGGCCCAAACAGTTGAAAAGCCTAATAAGTCAGAGATGTCAGTCAAAGACCAGACAGAGTCGGACAGCAGGTTGAGTTGAGTTTAATTCCGTCAAACCACATGTTACTTAATTGAAATGAAAGACAATGAGTCGTACAAAACAGGTTTGGCTTCAATAGGTAGGTTAATTTCTATCTGCTTACATCATCACAACTGGCAGTTGAGTCAGTCTCACAGGGAAAACTAAGTGAATCTAAACTGGGACAGAACATTTCTAATAACAATGATGAAGAAATAACTTATTATGGACAAGGTAGCTTATGACATGAAGGTCCTAAATATCTTGATGTCCTTCATATATCAGGGTAGCTGACTTGTGTGTGATACAGGCTGACTCACACAAGATGACCTAATTTCTCAACCCTGCAATGTGGTCTTATAGAGATTCCTCTACCCCTCACCCCCACCAACCACCTCACCCCATCTTCACACAAAATCCACCTCACTAGCAATTTTACCATCTGAGCCTGCCCCCTCAGCATTTTTTAAACTATGGATCACAAGGTTCTCCCCAGAGCATTTTTAGCAGAGACGCACCCCCTCCACTGAATTCTAGACCACCTCCACTGGGGTTGGACAAAATAATACATTTTCATTCAATAAAACCTCAGGCTCCAACCTCAGCCAAAACTACTCTTGCCGAAAACTGTTCCAAGTTTAGGAAACCAGCCTCCTTCAATGCACCGACGACAGATGTCACATCATTGGTACAGTTATCGGCAAGAGCAGTTTTAAGCTCTAACACCGAATCATCCACAGGCACGCATCGCACCACCGCTCGCCCCCTCCGTCCGAGGCACGTAGCACCTCCACTAACTAGTTCCCGGGGGAAACCCTGGATGAGGACCCAAAATGGGTTGTGGGCCTGTTTCTGCCGGGTCCACACCCGATATGACAAGAGTACAAGGAGGTCTCAACGGGTCTCAGGATAACACTGAATGGAGGACACTCATGAAGCTGCTAAGACGGCATTTATGTTTTTCCAGGGGTCCACAATGCAAGGTGCACATGACGATCTTCTTCTGTGGTCCCAGGCAGCCTGCTGTAATTCTAGACATTACCCTCCTGACGTTCATGTTGCCAAAGACAGGACGTTAATGGCTAGAAGGCATGCATATTACAGCAGGCTGCCTCTGACTGCGTGTCGCGCTATGGACTCCTGGAGGGACCTAAATGATGTCAAGGCAGCTTTATGAATATCTGCCATTAGTTGATGTGGGTTGTGGGCGGTAAAAGTTTAAGAATCCTTTCTGTAACGAGCCAGAAGTCACGTAGTGTGCATCCACCCTAAGTTGGTTGAATGTTGTTTGTTTCTGTGTATCATTTAGGGTTAGGCTTATGGTTGTCATGTTAAAAGGGTATGTTCAGAATGTTTTACCTGTAGCCCCATTTCCTACTTTCCTACCTATGCTGTCGATGGGAAGATTCCTCTCACAGCACAATCCATGCTATTCTTCATACTGGATGCCCACAACTCAAGCTAGTTAGCCACAAAACTAATGTAAAGTAATGGCAGACACACTTCAGTCTGTACAAGCCCTGAAATAAACATCGAAACCTACTCCATGATGCACCCAAAGCAAAGGTGTTTGTTTTTGAGTGTGGTTAAGTCCTTTTTACCATGGCCCACTTCAGCGGACATTCATTTTGTTGCCAGCTAGCCAGAGCTGTAGGTATCCAGTATGAGGCACGGCACTGATTGCGCTGAGAAAGGCCTCTATCCTTTGACAACATCGTTGATGAGTAGTAAATAAGGCTAGCATTCCAAAATTCTGAGGTCACGCTTTAAGTGCTATATTTCTGTTGGGAAGCCTAGCTTCCTGTATGAGAAAGCATCATGGATTCTCATGGCTTAACAGGCCGAGGCCTCTTGCAGCTGTTAGATTTATCAGTCTGCAGCAATGGCATTCAAAACATCACATGACTGTTCCAGACTGGACGCTATAAGCTAAGTTCAATTATAGTGTAGATGGGATCACACACATACAGACACGCACATGCGTGCTCACACACACACAGATTTCTCACGTTATACAGACTTGCATGATCTTAAAGGGGAATTCCACTGTGGGTCTCTCTTGTATTTGTAGAAAAGTTTCTTTACTAGAGTAAAATTATCTCTCAGCCAACTCTGTACATATCGTCAGGCTAGAGAAAGAGCCCTAAACTACTACGCATGCTCCAGCTTTCGACTACACAGCGAAAAAGGGCGGGCATTAGACAATACCAGTGAAAGGTTGCCACTCCTACCAAACACAGGTGTAACCAGGCTTCTGGTTACTGCGATAACTGGCGAGAGAGAGTGTGAAGCAGATCGAGAGACGATCGCGGCATCAGGAAATTCCATTGTTGTAGTTCTTCGAAATTGAGTGAGGGTGGAGCTAAGCATCATTATAGCATCTGGCTCTATCAAATTAGCACCTTCCACGGCCTATGTGTCTGAGCAGAGATTGCATTGGCCAGCCACATTGAGTTCAGTTATGCCTCAATCTGGTAAATTAGTTTAATGTTGCTTTGTGGTAGAATTCCCCTCTAAAACCACCGTACATCCCAGAGACAACCAGACATCTGTTGCTCCCTGTAGTGACATTTCCAGACACACTGATTGAATTCACCTTCACTCATCTTTGAGTAGATGACTACTGAAGTACACTAACCTCTGCCCGTAGTAGCGGTCCCCAACGGCTACCCTTGTTATCTTTTGAAGTGTGCACTTCATCTGGAAGTGGGCTTACCTTATCACCTGGGCATATTTTATCTCCACTCAACACACTTGCTAAGAGAACCGGAATAAGCATACTGAAAAACATCAAACATTGTTAAAAAAAAAAAAAAAACGTGGAATGAGGTTGAGATGGCCATCGTTACACACAACCCATTCTTTGATACGTGAATCCGTTTACAGGCCGGGGCTTGTGTTCCTCAACCACTGGCCCTGCCTAAAGGTGTATTCCTGAAATAGAACAGAACACACTCTGTCATTTTATTCATCGTGCAATCTTTGAACCCATGGCTGCGAGGGATGACATTCCGGCACGGGGTTTTTTTTAGTTCTCATATTTTCTCTGGGTTTTTGAGGCCCCCACGATAGAGGAGCTTTGGCATCACTCCTGCCGAGGCTCTTGGACCCCTCTTGTTTGTTGACATTGCTCTGATCCTCTGCCAGTCTCTGCCTTTCTCATGGTTGCTAGAACAACTCGCTCGCTGTCTCTCTCTCTCTCTCTCTCTCTCTCTCTCTCTCTCTCTCGCTCTCTCTCTCTCTCTCCCTCTCTCTTGCCTGCAGAGGAGGAGAGGAGGGGGATGATTGTAGGACACAGAGAAGCAATAGGGGAGATGTAGGATGGGAGGGAGCAAAGAAAGAAAGAAAGGAGAGAGTAAAATGAGGGATAGTGGGGCATGAAGATGAGGCAGGGGTTAGACCGGCAGGGATTCCAAGAAAGGCACAAAGAGAGAGAGAGAGAGAGAGAGAGAGAGAGGAGTGCGTGTGTCCTTTAGCGTGCCAGTTAAGAGGTCTGCCTGTGTGGCTCCACTATCTCCCAGCTGTTAGGATGCTCCAGAGGCTCTCACACACTGAAGCCATTGTTCTACCCCTTGGCCAGGCCCAGGGCTCTATAATGCTGCCTCTGTCCCCTGCACCGACAGTGGGACAGCAGGGCTTAGTTCAGCCTGTCTGACTGGTGCCCCTTGTGTCTCAACCACCACCACCACCACCACCATTACCCTCACTGCCTTCTCTGTCTTGTCTCCCCTTTTCTCTCTCTCCCCTTCTTTCACTTTCTCTTTCTTTCTTTCTTTCTTTCTCTCTCATCCCCTCTTCCGACCAGCACTGCCAGTCTCATCCCTCCCTTTCCTTTCCTACCGTCTTTCTCTCTCTCACACACCTCTCTCACTCCAGGGGTGGAAATCGCCAGCGAGCTCCCGCACTCTGTTTTCTTGGGATTGTTTTTGTAATACGTCGAGACGACGCTAAGTACAACAGTGATGATAATGCACTTATGCATTTTCATTTTTATTTGACTGCAGCAAAAAAATCCTAAATATTATGTTTTTATATTAGTATATGAGTAAAAACCCATGATGAGTCAAATAAATTCAAGACCTTGTATAGTATTTTCAATATAGTATTATTGCAAATACAAATACTACTTGGTTTCAGCATATCAACAGTGTACAGTTAGTTGAGGAAGTATCACAATATTGTTCTGTATCATGTTTTGCTTTCTCTCCACATGCTATTCATAGTATTCTAATGACGTTTTAATACAATGTCAATCACCTGTTGTTTGCAACCAAGATGTCTGCGATTGAATACTATCAATCCACCAAGTAGCTCTCTCTATCTCTCTCTCTCTCTCTCTCTCTCTCTCTCTATCTCTCTCTCTCTCTTAATGGTTTCTTGCCTGGTGCACACTATCCCTCTCTCCCTCCCCCCCAGCCTGTTTCTCGCCCTCTGTTAAGTTAATTCCCCCTCTCTCTGGATGAGGACCCAAAAAGTGTTGTGGGCCAGTTTCTGCCACACCCCATATGACAAGAGTACAAGTAGGTCTGAGTGGGTCTCAGGATAACACTGAATGGCGGACACTCACGAAGCTGCTTAGACATCATTCAGGTTTTTCGAGGAGTCAACGTACACATAGCGATCTTCTTCTGTGGTCCCAGTGAAACGGGAGGGCACCGACAGGGTCACTGAGTTGATGGGAAGTCTCCGAAACAGACCTGTCTGACCGTGTCTCTCCCCCGCTGCTGCCAGGGCAGAAGGACAGGTCTCCATCTGTGCTGAAAAGTGGGGCCGGGCGATATGGTCATACATATAAAAAATCTTTATATTTTTCTTATTTTTGACGGTATAACGATATTTGACAGTATTTAGTTATTTTCCGGTGTAAATTTCAGTGTGATTATTATTATTATTATTATTATTATTATTATTTTTTTTTATTTTTATTTTTTGTAATATAAGTGTCATGGTGCTTTTTCATTCAAAAGGGTAGCTATACTTAAATTAAATTTCGATCCCAAAATCTTTACAATACTGCTGCAAGGAACAATTCTTTTATATTTTATTAGGATTTATATATATGATTGACGAAGGTATAGTAAAAATCCATACCATGGCATGGATCCACCTTCGTATACGGCGTACCTCTCCCAGCCCGAGCTGAAAAAGTTCCACAAACTCCCAACATTGTGACTCGCCTCCACCCCTCCACCCCCTTCTCTTTTTTTTCTCCTCCCTGTCTCTCTCTATTTTAGTAAGAGTATAAAAGTAAAGCCACAGCAAATGTTCCTTTCTGTCTCTCCCTCCTCCCTGCCTTCGCCTCCTTCCACCCGAGGCCCAGGCCTACAGCGTGCCGCGGCACGGAGTGACCCAGCGACAGCATGCGTTCCCTCTGTGATGTCGTCCTATGTGCTGTGACACCCCCCGCTGTTATCCCCCCGGTCCCCTGTCCGTCTCCTCTGTCGCTCACTGTACCACCTCAATAACGTGAGCAGACTCAGAGAAGATTGCCCCTGTTGTTTTAGCCGGAGCTAAAACGACTTCAGACACAGACGTGCCTGTACGGGTCAGACTGTGTCAGAAGTCCCAGACTTTAGTGTTACAGGATATGCAGTGTTTTATTACCATGGAATAGGCGGATTATGCCACCAGACTTAAAGCCCCAATCTGTATTTGTTTTTGACCTTTGTGTAAAGGTGTGGTGTATTCGCATACATTCTTGAAAAGTTAGATTTGCAAATGGAAATGAAGCTTTTTGGAACTTAATTAACCCATGATAAATCAGAATATAGGTCTGTTTTACTCCCGTGTTTACAAACATTACCAACATAAACAAACCTTTTACAGCCACAAAATACAGCAATGCAAAAAACTCATATTTACCTGTTGACTAGTGTTAGGCCGTGCACGACGAGCCCAGTCAATCAACTAGAGAATGAAAGCACAGCTGCATTCCTATTTGGAGGTGGGGCTGCCTATATTCTGTTTACGCTTGGATTACGGATTGGGCCTTTAAAATGTGTATTCGTTTCAATCGTGAATCTCACTGCCACATGATCGAAATGTTGCTTCAGAGGCATCAACACCCTTATTCCGGTGGAAGCAGCATCAGTGTCTGGGGTTGGCAGGTTAAATGGTTTGTTAACAGCACAGTCTGTCTAGGTGAGCCCCATGACTGTTTTTGTTTTTTTAAACTGACGAGGTAAGCCCTCAGGGCAAGTCAATCAGTAATAGCTGGTTATTAGAGAGTTGGAGCGGCATGGTATCGCATGGCTGGCCAGGTCTATTCACTCCACACACACACACACAGCCTATAACAGAGGGACACAATGGGGTCAGGGAGGGACTGTGTGGAGGCCGCTCCCTCAGTGTCGTGTGTCTGTTTGGATGGTAAACGTAGTCCGATACCTCCAGCAGCACAATGCAACTTCAAGTCTGCCGTAAGCGCTGGTGGGATACTATGTCCTGTGTATTTATTAGCCCAAGTACTGTGTGTGTGTGTGTGTGGTATAAGGGAATCCATTCTTTGCACAGCAGAGCAGGTGGACTGTTGTGTGTCTGTCTGCCTAAAACATTTGGCGTCTACAGAATGTACCCTTCTCCTGTTCTATGCATAAAACCAGCCCGAAATCCACCCAGTCGACATCAAAGTATTTCACTGCAGCTGCACTCCAGGCATGTATGTATTTCATAGATTTGAATATGCAAAGTTACGCAAAATAGTCATTCCCCCAATGATGATCGGTAGCAAAACAGGTTCTCTCTCTCTCTCTCTCTCTCTCTCCTTCCCTCTCTCTCTCTCCACTCTGTCTCGTACACTTTGTCTCTCCCATTTCTTGAATTGTCATCTCTGCTCGAATCTGTCCCTGTCTCACTCACATAAATATCTTTCCCCTTCTCTCTCCCTTTCTCTGGCCCCAACACACACACTTCTCTCTCCTTCCCCCTCTCTCTCTCTCTCTCTCTCTCTCTCTCTCTCTCTCTCTCTCTCTCTCTCTCTGATTGATTCTCATTGAGCTGGAACGGCCACTGCCCTGGTCGTTGTGCGGCGATGTGTGCGTTGATTGATGGGGGGGGGTCTAAGAAACGGGAGGTGAGGCGCGTTTATCACGTCCGCCGCTTGAGCCCCTCATGTCAGTACTCAGACGCCCCGTATTCAATTACAGCAAAGCTGTGTTTTCATTAGCATTTTCATAAGCACTCATTTTTCTTCTGGCGCGCGCAAGACAGGCGGGGAGACTGGAAGCGCTGATCGGGGAGATGTTGAGATATGGGCACGCAGGGACGGGGCAGGAACATTATATTGATATTCAGAAGGACGCGTTTCGATATCGAAAGGCTATATTGCGATATCTGAATGGGTGTAGAAACCACAGTGTGAGCAAGGCTAAACCCGTGGATCGTTTGTCATATTTGACTACGTGGTGATGGGATAGTCCTACGTGATACGGTATATTATCAACTGACATTTTCAGATATTTAAAAAATCGTTTTGTGAGAAGTATTTCCTTTTTTATCATTAATTTAGACAACAGCATTGTGTATTATGATGCACATTATCCACAAACACAGACAATATCTCCTTAATGCCTAGACCTAGGCCTATATCAATATATTGCCCAGCCCCCAAGGCATGGAGAGACAGAGGAAGGAAAGATAGAAGAGTAAGTGGGAAAGTAGAGATATAGGCCGAGGCAATGATGGAGCGATGTGAAAGAAAGACAGGCTGAGAGAAAATAGGGGGAGTGGAAGAAGGGAAGTTGCCTCTTAGCATCTAAATGTGTTTGACCACAATTTCTCAGCAGAGACGGCTGTGCATACAGACAACTGCAGCCTTCAATTAGGAGCCAATATTTGGCTGTTTAATTACGACTCACAGCAAGGATCCAGCTCTGCTCTCAGATTTGCATGTGGCCTGATCACAAGGCCTGTCTGATTT
>OMKL01029386.1:1358-11598 GCA_900302295.1 Parasudis fraserbrunneri
TGAATGAATGTAGAGGTACAACCACAGTCTGACCCTGTTGACCACTAGGAGCTGCCCAGTACAACCACAGTCTGACACTGTTGACCACTAGGAGCTGCCCAGTACAACCACAGGCTGACACTGTTGACCACTAGGAGCTGCCCAGTACAACCACAGTCTGACACTGTTGACCACTAGGAGCTGCCCAGTACAACCACAGTCTGACACTGTTGACCACTAGGAGCTGCCCAGTACAACCACAGTCTGACACTGTTGACCACTAGGAGCTGCCCAGTACAACCACTGAGCATCTCCACTGGAGCAATTGGGGGTGCAGTGCCTTGCTCAAGGGCACTTCATTGGTAGTTGTTGAGGAATGGGAGAGGAGAGCGTTAACCTTTCACTTCGTCCACCAATATGTCCCTGCTGGTCCATGTATTCAAACCAGCAACCTTCCAGTCACAAGTAATACATCTCACCAAATACAATGATTTAATAATAACAAATAAGACAAAAAATTGCTGAACTTAAGTTTACTAATGTTAACTATATTAGCTCGCTTAGCTGGTTGACGACAGCTCGGTTTGCAGCTGCCAACATTACAGTTGTCAAATAGGAATCGGGTTTTCTCACTTAAACACCGGAATCAATTGAATTATACATCTGTTTTTGTTAATCCGATGCGGATTATCTCAAAATGGCAGATAGGATATTGGCCTGATGAATCAATCTGTCACCAGTCACAGTCCTCTTCTCTCTGTCACCTTTAAGCCACTGCTGCCCCCTTCCTTAAACATTCAGTACAATGAAAATCACGTTTTTCAATCTATTTTCTATCTTTTATTTTTATTTTTTTACACAAGATATGATGTAACATTACCCAAAATGTTAGAACTGTTGTTGTGAAAATGATGACGAAAGCCCTTTGATCTCTATCCCTCTGGATATCAACAAAATCTAGCCATTTCAGATATCCAGTCTGCTTCCTTGAAGATATTACATAATCTACTCGGGTCACCCTGATTGGCCCATAAGTCAGTCTGTCAGTTTTTAGTAGTTGTAAAGGATATCAACTAGCTAGTCCACAAACAAGTAATAAAACTAGTTTGCCACAATTTAGTTAATTTTAGTGGTTCAAAAACATCCACAGCAACTGTGACAATTTATTTATCACCTGCTAGCACAGGTTAACCAATGTTAATCTCCCATAGCAACTGATCATACTGGCCCCATGAATTTGTTTACTTTTGAAAGCTTCATGTATTATGACACTAACTTCACATCTCCTTTCAGTGAACAGAAGGCCACGCCCCCTCAACCTACTGAGAGTTGGCTGTGCTCAGAGAGGGTTCACTAAAACAGTTATAACAAATCAAATGATACATCTGAAGCTGACAAAATGAAACTCGTGACATTAATATTCCACAATAAGCAATTTATGACTGAATTCAAAAATCATTGTACTGGATCTTTAAGCCCTGTAAATATAAATAAATATGTTCTGTCCATGTCTGAAGATGCTTAAACTTTTTTTTTTTTTTTTTTTATTAAAATATACATTTTTTTCATCTCAACTTTAAAATGAAAATCTCTCTCTCTTCAGTTCAGTTCAGCTCAGCTCAGCTCAGCTCAGCTCAGCTCAGCTCAGTTCAGTTCAGTTCAGCTCAGCTCAGTTCAGTTCAGTGTGAATAAGCCCTTGTCTCAGCCCCTCCTCCTCAGTGGGTCTGATGCAGTCGGTCATTAGAACGTGAACACGTCCTGAATGCTCCACGGAAGCCTCTGGAGAGCCTGAGCCGCACACGTCTCCGACAGCAACCCGACACACACGGCCAGGAGGGACAGACACCTACTGCTGTTCAGAATGACTAGAGGAGAGAGGAGAAGGGGAGAGGAGAGGAGAAGAGGAACAGAGGGGACAAGAGGAGGTGGGAGGAGAGAAGATGAGGGGAGAAAAGAGAAAAGGTGGTTAAACTGAGTTTAGGAGGGTTTATCCTCTACTACATCCCTGAATGGTAATAAAAAGGTGGTTAAACTGAGTTTAGGTGGGTTTATCCTCCACTACATCCCTGAATGGTAATAAAAAGGTGTTAAACTGAGTTTAGGTGGGTTTATCCTCCACTACATCCCTGAATGGTAATAAAAAGGTGTTAAACTGAGTTTAGGTGGGTTTATCCTCCACTACATGCCTGAATGGTAATAAAAAGGTGGTTAAACTGAGTTTAGGTGGGTTTATCCTCCACTACATCCCTGAACGGTAATAAAAAGGTGTGTATATTTTGTCCTACCTCGGACGGCCTGTGAGTTGGAGGTGAGGACAAACAGTTTGAGGAGCCCGAGGCAGAGCGGGGAGTAGTCGTGCTCCCAGATGACGGCGGGGATGAGGAGGACCTTCCCGTAGCAGGAGAGGAGCAGAGCTCGGAGCAGCAGATCCAGTTCCACCGTCCCGCCCCGCAGACCAGCCACCACCACCCACAGGAACCACAGCACCCCGCCGCAGAACGCAGACAGCTCTGAGGGACAGACAGACAGACAGACAGCTCTGAGGGACAGACAGACAGACCACTGTGCTGGTTGTTAGTCGATCTAGATAAGAGTGTCTGCTAAATGCTTCAAATTTTCAATATAAATGGAACATTCCTATCCTACTCCATATGCATCTAATAATATGTAATACATAGAGGTTTATAGACCCATTCCTATCCTACTCCATATACATCTAATAATATGTAATACATAGAGGTTTATAGTATAGACCCATTCCTATCCTACTCCATATACATCTAATAATATGTAATACATAGAGGTTTATAGTATAGACCCATTCCTATCCTACTCCATATACATCTAATAATATGTAATACATAGAGGTTTATAGTATAGACCCATTCCTATCCTACTCCATATACATCTAATAATATGTAATACATAGAGGTTTATAGTATAGACCCATTCCTATCCTACTCCATATACATCTAATAATATGTAATACATAGAGGTTTATAGTATAGACCCATTCCTATCCTACTCCATATACATCTAATAATATGTAATGCGTAGAGGTTTATAGTATAGACCCATTCCTATCCTTCTCCATTAGTTCTATATATGTGATAATACATAAAAGGTTTATTAGAATTAGACTCTCTTTATTACCAAGTACATGTTTACATACATCAGGAATGTGTCGTCTGTATGTAACCATCCTAACTAGTTAGGAGCAGTGTGCAGCCACAGTCCGAAGCCCAAGGACCGACTCCAGTTCTAACACCAGTACCTTGGTCAAGGTGATGTCAGGAGGAGTCTGTACCCAGCATGCATGTCTGTTATGGTGTGGGAGGGAAACCAGAGTACCTTGAAGAAACCCACGTGAACACGGGGAGAACATGCAAACCCCACACGGACTGGCCTCCCACCGGGGATTCAAACCCACAACCTCCTCGCCGTGAGGCAGCGGTGCTAACCACCGTGCCGTTTTCCCCCGACGGTCCTACAGTCTCACCGAGGGCAGCCAGGGCGAACATGCCGTAGAAGTCCCACTCCTTGGTATACCTGATGATGTCAGCGGGGTCGCTGCTCTGCTCTGACCCCTGCAGGTGAGACCAGCGCAGGTACGCCTCACACAGCAGACAGAACACACACAACTTCCACTGGATCTGGGCAGAGAAACATGCATACACATGTATATGAACAGACACACACACACACACATACATATGAACACATTCAAACTGGTGTTGAACAGAATGTGTCTGGAGGCCTGAGTCTTGCCTTACATTCAGACTGGTGTTGAACAGAATGTGTCTGAAGGCCTGAGTCTTGCACAGAATGGCGTCAATCAGAATGATGACGGGGTCGTATTCAATGTACTTATCCACTGGCTTCTGACAGGATTCCTGAGAGAAAAGAAATACAAGACTTAGACCATCAGTTTACTGAACAGTATAGACTTAGACCATGACTTTGGGGTCACTGGACAAAAATGATGGAGATATATAATTTATACTACATAATCCATCAGAGAACATGCTTCTATGGGTTAAAATGTAGTAAATTAAGTCACTTTGCTTTTATTTCTAGCATGTTACACGTTTCTTGGTATTGGATTTTAGTTTTGGATAAATTCTGATACCAATACCTTGTTTTAGCCTGGTATCAGACCACTATCCCACACCAGTATCGCTGGGGTGAGCTTTCTCCCACTGACACCCTGCGTCCCGATTACACTCCCTGCTGCTGACGGAGTTTTTATTTATTTAGTTTATTTATTTTTTAAATCAAAATCATTTTCACTCTTATTAGATTATGAACTATGATTATATAGGTAGGTCCTGTATCACATTGTTGTGCTGCACAGCACAAGTCATTCATAGCCAACAGTGCATGGATGACAACTGGCACCTGCTGGCGATGGATGAAAAAAAAAACTGGCAACACAAACTACAACACTGACTGACAACGTGATAGATGGATAAGTAACGTTAAAGTTCACATTCAGCTTGTAATTTATACAGCACTAACATATCCTTAAGTCAATCGTTTAGGTAGAAGTTAAAAGGTAGATAAACATCACTGAACCCTAATAGGCTAGTAACGTTAGCTACACCACCACACACATAACAACCCATCATCAGCCCACTCTTAGGAGGTTCATAGTTAACTCACACATATGGTTATCTTAAGGACCCCATTGCTGTAATCCCGGTGCAGTTCTGTCGCCTTCTCGTTGCATTCAATACACCTAAAGACACCTTTTGCCATGCTGTGTTCTGTGTTCTTGGGAAACTGAGGATGCTTCCGGTCTCCCGAGGTACATTCGGTTTTCTGATTGGTCTAAATGGGGATTATCGTCGAGCAAAGCAGCACAGCGCCGTCATTGGGTGATCCGTCATCTTGCTCCGCCCTGCGCGAAGATTTGAAAAACGATTTGTGGATGAAGGGAGAGAACCCGGCAGTTAGCTAGCGTTAGCTAACAAGAAACATAAACAGTTGTAATGTTTAGTTAATTAACGTTACATTGTTTGGACTTTTTAAGTGTATGTAACATTAGCCAATGTAATGTTAGTGCATAGCGTTTTCACGCATGCTTTGTTGGAAGAAGAGGAAGGGAAGCTAGCCATTTACGCTAAAGTGCTAACCCGACCCTCCTGATTTTTCTATCAGACTAGTCTCGATTTGCAACAGCTCTCTATTAACGGTAACGTTAGCGTTAAGCTTAAGTTTCGTAGCTTGTTTTTTTTTCTGCCCACCACCGTACAGTCATGGCTCCCAGGAAGAGGACTCGACGACCTCAGAACAAAGCCAAGGTGGCCAAGATGGAGGCTTTTCTTGAAGATTTCGACAGTGAAGGTAACGAACTACATGTTGGTCAGACCGTAGACTCATGGAAATACTGGTGACGTTACCTCATATTCGAAATGATATCATCTTCAAACAAAAACGCTTGTCTCCATGCATACAACTGAATGTCTGTTTAGGCCCAGGCTTCAGTATCAACAGTTTCCGGTCAGCCACTGACGGTTGTTATTTATCCACAGTGAGAACCAGAGTGGAGAGGCTGAAGGAGAAGAGGAACCACCTGTTGAAAGATGCAGACAACACCTACAACATGGCGCTCATTAAGCTGCCCAAAGCAGTCAGAAAAATGAACTGGCTGGAGCACTGCAGTAAGTGGAGAATACGCACACGCACACACAAGCCTGTAACCATCCTGATTACATGAACATTCAAGACAGTAATCAGATTTTGAGCTCTGGGATCAGAGTTGGTTCAGATGTCCAGACCAGCCCCGACAGTGGCTTTGGAGATAAGTTAGAGCCACCCCGGGGAACCTGTATCGATGCCACAATGACCAGTCCTGAGAGCACCGTAGGTGAGCCAGGCTGAACGCGGTGGCTTTGGAATAGTGTCCGTCCAAAACACGACCTCCAAAGCCATTGCCGGGGCAAGTCTAGACTAGGGCTGCAACTAACGATTATTTTCATTATTGATTAATCTGTCGATTATTTAATCGATTAGTTGTTTGGTATCTATAAAATGTCAGAAAATGGTGAAAAATGTCGATCAGTGTTTCCCAAAGCCCAAGATGACATCCTCAAATGTCTTGGTTTTGTTCACAACCCACAGATATTCAGTTTCTAGTCATAGAGGACTAGAGAAAACAGAAAATATTAACATTTTAATCGACTATCACAATAGATGCCGATTAATTTGATAGTTGACAATCAATGAATCGTTGCAGCTCTAGTCTGGACATGATACGTGCCACTGGAACCTATGCTAACTTGACAAGCTGAGGAGTGAGGGCATGCTAAGCTATTACCTGATGGAGGTCAAATTAAATAAGCCCCTCCCTTTTTCCTCTAGGGTCAGAGAAACCCAAGTCACCAGAAGTGGACCAAGTCAAGGTGAGTTGTGTCATACCACGCTGCACAAGGGGACACACGTAACCCCCATTCAGAAGCAAGTAAAGTCTGTTCTCAGAACGTTTCCTACTTCCATCCGTTGTGTTTATAGAGTAGACATATGAGCAGGAAGTGGTATTGAGAGACTTGTCTCACGTTCCTGTCATTGTGTCGACAGAGGGAAGAGGAGGCAGCCAGGGTACAAAGTGTTCTGGCCGAGGTTCATACTCTTCCTCCTAAAACAGACAAAAAACGTAAGTCACAACAAACCTGTGTGTTACGATCACTGGCCCCTATTAAAGGTTCAGTTCACAACTCTGGACAACCACGCGCCCGGACACTGTTTCCTGCTTACCCGGGATGTTGTAGATCGGTAGAGGCCTTTCTCAGCAGAGTCCATGCTGTTCCTCATACCGGATACCTGCCGCTCCGGCTAGTTAGCCTCAAAACGAATACAAAGTCAATGGGGCCACGCTCCAGTCTGTAGAAGCCCTGGAATAAACACTGAAACCTACTCCACGGTGCACCCAAAGTAGGTCTCAGATTTTATTCCAGGGCTTGTACAGACAGAATCCTGGCCCCATTGACTTTGCCTTCGTTTCGTGGTTAACTAGCCGGAGCTGTAGGTATCTAGTATGAAGAACAGCATGGACTCTGCTGAGAAATGACTCTATCGATCGACAACATCATTAATGAGTAGGAAATGGGGCTAGGGCTCCCAAAATTCTGAACTTACCCTTTAACCTTCAATGAAATTCTCAAGTTTTGCACCAAGACGCAGCACCACGACTATCGATAACACCACTATTTTGGATTGAATGCTCTCCTTTTTTTCCTCATTATTCTGATACAATGCTAATCAACATGCAGTCTTTTTTTCCTCATTATTATACGATGCTAATCAACATGCTGTATTTTTTCTCATTATTCTTATATGATGCTATCAACATGCAGTCTTTTTTCCTCATTATTCTTATACGATGCTAATCAACATGCTGTCTTTTTTCCTCATTATTCTTATACGATGCTAATCAACATGCTGTCTTTTTTTCCTCATTATTCTTATACAATGCTAAGCAACATGCTGTCTTTTTTCCCCTCATTATTCTTATACGATGCTAATCAACATGCTGTCTTTTTTTCCTCATTATTCTTATATGATGCTAATCAACATGCAGTCTTTTTTTCTCATTTGTTTCCCTTCCTCCTGCAGCATCAAAGAAACGAGCCACGGTCAAGACAAGCTCAGAGGATGAGGAGAACACGGCAGGTCGAGGCACAGTGAGGAAGGTAGTTGTTTTTGCTGGCATTAGATGCAAAACCGGGAGAGGGTGAGAAACATTTCTAGGTTCCTAAGAAAGAGGCATCCTCTTGCGCTCATACTGATATCAGATATCAGTCTGATACCAGGCTAGAACAGGGTACTGATATCAGATATCAGTCTGATACCAGGCTAGAACAGGGTACTGATATCAGATATCAGTCTGATACCAGGCTAGAACAGGGTACTGATATCATATCGGTCTGATACCAGTCTAGAACAGGGTGTCTATATGGGAGAATCTCCCCAATACTAAAATCTGATACCAAGAAATGAGTAACATGCTAGAAATCACGGTTGCCCGATTGCCTGGGGCAAGAAAAAACGGGACTCTCGCAGTCTAAGAGGATGAAACTGGGCTGATGTGTCTTCTTCACTTAGGCTACCATATGCATTTCATGGAGGCAGGTAGAATCCTCGACCCAACTGGGTAGAATTAAAGTTTCAGAGTAAATCATCAGCGCTGTTACATCATGTTGAAGTGCGAGAGGAGCCCAGACTTCTCCTACTTTCCTGTAGCCTTTTTTAAAAACTTCTAATGCTGCGGGGAAAAAAGCTGCTGGTTTTTAGTTAATGATCTTTCACACCAGAGGTGCTGCGTTCTGCAGTGGCACCATGTCTGTGTCCTCTGTTTAAAACACTGATCTAACTCAGAGCAGCTCTGTTTAAAACACTGATCTAGCTCAGAGCAGCTCTGTTTAAAACACTGATCTAACTCAGAGCAGCTCTGTCATTGTGGCAGCCTGTGTCTGGTTTGAAAGCCTCTTGAGGTCTGCTACCATGAGGTGATCATTCACACAGAGACACTCAGGCCAAGTAGCCTGATGTACCGAATTTTGACTGGATACGGTCATTATGTTTGCATAATATAAGTTCTAATTCACCCATAGATGTTAAGTAAACTGAAATTGGCTGAGTAAGGAAAAACTCATAGCATAAAAGTCATAAAAAGGTAACAAAAAACCAAATAATGTTAAAATGAAAGGTAATTCAAGTTTCACCCATGGTTCATGCTGCGCAGTTCTGTGGAGCATGACCTGTGTTAGCCTGATCGACCGGGGCTTTTGAGATCTTTGTGTCGGCCGCTGAAAGTGACTTGATTTGCTGCATTTTAACACATAGAGGCATGTTAGATCTCTCTAATGGAGAAAAATGTATTCTACATGTCAGCCATTTTTGTCCAATGCCCCCAAACTGTTGGTTGATGTCAAACTGACCATGTTTCTGTGGTGTGGCACGACTTTGCACCAAAACTTCAGACACTGACAGAACTCCGTCGGAGCCTAGGGTGGCGTGGATCGGCACGTAATCGGCCGCCCATGACCCTGTTACACCGAACGCCAAGCCAGCCGACCGGTGTTCACAACAAAAGATGTTGTCCATGATGGGGACATTTTGTCTGGGACGAGCCAGAGACGGTAACGTCGTACAGCCTGTGGGCGGGGCTTAACTCTTTCTCGTTGTGTTCTGTGTCCCAGGGGAAATCCAGGAAGCCTCCAACCACATCGAGGAAGGCAAAGGCTCTCTCTGTTAGCAAGCAGAACACCTCCGCCACAAGGTAACACGAACACAAAGTATTATTAATGTTACTCTGTCACGAGGTACGATGCTGCCATATTAATAATAAAACACAAAGTATTATTAATGTTACTCTGTCACGAGGTACGATGCTGCCATATTGATAATAAAACACAAAGTATTATTAATGTTACTCTGTCACGAGGTACGATGCTCCCATATTAAGGGAGGCTGGTTTAACATATGAACTATTCTGTGTTGTCAGTAATTTACCAGTGACTGCAAATATGAAAGAAAAACCATTTTATATATCTATATATATATATGACAGATTCTTAGATATGCATGAAGAGACAGGAATCAGGTCTTGTTAGTCCCTGTTACCACGATGTCAGCAGAGTGAACAGACTTCTCTTTAGACAGACAGATGCTGACTTCAATACACTGCAACGCCATGCTTGAGGAAAAACTCCAGCGTTCGTCAACGCAGAGCCCATTTCCCAGAGTCGTGTTTCCCCTCGTATGAAACGAGCGCGCAGCGTTATCACACTAAGAATTATCATGTGACTCGCTTCTCATTCAGTTCTAAACAATATCTAAACCAAACTTCAGAGATTCCAAGATTGGACTAAAGTAAGAAAATAAAATTAATAAGTACTATAGTACTAATAAACCTCTGTTATTACTGCTATTTTACTACCATGTTATTACTACTATAGTACTAACATCTATTATTACTGCTATAGTACTATAGTGCTAACATCTCTGTCTGTCCAGATCCAGCAGGGCTCCTCTGGTGACTCCTGGTAGGAATATGCTGAACTCCTCTCTGTTGATGGGAACTACTCCACTCATCACCCCACGCTTTGACCCCAGGTAAGAGTTATTTAGAGCCCAGGTTAGAGTTATATAGAGCCCAGGTTAGGGTTATTTAGAGCCCAGGTAAGAGTTATTTAGAGCCCAGGTTAGAGTTATTCTCTGAAATGTGGCCTCTTGAAGACACACTGGTCACAGTCCTCTC
>OMKL01029421.1:4528-18242 GCA_900302295.1 Parasudis fraserbrunneri
TGTGTGTGTGTGCATGTGTGTGTGTGTGTGTGTGTGTGTGTGTATATGTTCTCAATGAACTATGTTTATGAAGATCTTGGTGGTATTAATAATAATTATATTGATAGTTGTGGTGAATATATGACAACAATTGCAAGTGCCCTCACAATGGTTGTTATTATTATTATTATTATTAAGGAGCTATAGGCATAATTGATGTGTACTAGAGGTTTTATTCTCTGTGCTGGATCAATAATTTTTTTTTAATGAGGAGGCAGGGGTATCTGTCTTAGTGTGCTGGTTGAATGTGACCCACTCTCTAACGGTATAGGATACATGATTTTATGATAACTTATTGGGTAACTGCTAGAAGAATGAAGGAGTGCTTTATGTTGTTTTGATGAAAGTGAATGAGGGCCTGTTGGCATGTATTATCAACAATATGAGGCAGTATTACTGTAATACGTTGTGAATCAGGACTGGAACTCACAATCACTTAAAAGCATGCACTCATCATACTGTAGGTGTGTTCACGAAGCAGCTCGAAAGAAAAAAACAAACATGGATATCCTTTCCCCTGAAACAATTTTCATCACATAGTCTATTCTAGTCATAGTTTTCAGCCAGTGAAGTCATTTTACAACAAAGTTCAAATAAATAATTCCTAGGAACTACATTCACATTTAACAGCAACATGCTAGGCTACACATTCACAGTAAAGTTCAAGCATTAAAGCTAATCAGCTGTACAATTCCCCTTCCACCTCCCTGCTAGGTTCTCTAGGTCTGAAACAACAAAGCTCAACTTGTTTACATTTTGTGTTCAGGGGGGATTTTTTTCAGAGAGAAGAAAGGAGGAAATATGGGACAGTGTCATGCATGCACTTAGATAGTATTTTGATAATCCATGATTTGTGTCAATGATCACTGTCTTTTTAGGGATAGCAAAGAGCAATTTGAGGGGCGCTCAATAAAACATGACGATGGGTTCTGTAGACAACCATGGGGATGGTGATTTCACGGTCCTGAGGGGGTCATTGAGCCATATAGAACAGAGTGGATGTTGTCCATGGATGTACTGCCTCCTTCTGCTTTCACAACTAGTGTACAAAACAAACCTGCCGCTTGTCAAGCCCACCGTGGCCACCCCTCCCTCCTCTGCTTAGCATATCAAGTGGAACACAGTGTGTACTGTGAAGCCTACTGCAATCCTTATCAGAATGTCAGAAATAAATAAATATATATTAAACTCTACATTTTTAATAACCCGCTTCTAGTTTGAGTGTTTTGTTGTTGTCTTGTGTGTTTCTGAGGAGGAAGGAGAAAAACTCTGTAAATAGCTCCATTATGTTTATTGTAGATTGATGACGAATAACTACAATATTCTGAGTTAAGATATACAGAATATCTGTCTAGAGAGTGTAGTTTTTAAGGAAGACAAAACATTTGAGGTTGTCTTATGGAAGCCTAAGGTGAGCATACAAGTTATGGAACTTTGTTAGAAACTTTGGTGCTGTGTCCATCAAAGTGCCGGTAATCTTTTTACAGAAAAAAACACTTAATATAAAAATAAATAAAAAATTAATTAATTAATTAAAAAGAAATCACATTTTCATGCATGATCACATGTATTTCCAATGTGTTTTTGGGACACTTCACATGTGATTTACATGATTTCACAAGTAATATTCATGGTATCACATAGCAAAACATATGTCATATATCATTACATGTACCTTATGTTAAGGTATTGTGATCACGTGATGAATATGTGAGAAAGTTTTAATGATTCCATGAAAATTACACACATGAACCTGGGTAAGCATGTAGAATCATGTAAATCGCATGTGAAGCATTCCAAAAACACATTGGAAACAGGAGAACATGATTTTTTTACATATGAAACGTGTTTTTTCCTGAAGTATTATATTTCTGTGTACATTGTCATAACTCTGACCTGAAATTATTGCTTTTACACTTCAACTTTTCTCCCGTTATATTTATTAATTATTCAAATTGGGGAGTTTCGGTCCTTCACATTATTCAATTCATTCGGCACAGAGAATAATTACACTTTCTAAGTAAGTTCCTGCCCACATTCTTATTCAGCCTGCCAGCGGGTGTGTGTGTTCCAATTAGCCTAAGTCATTAAATAAAACTCATCATTATCCAAGTCCTACAGACTGGGAGAAGTAGAGACAGCTTTAACAGCCTACATTTCTGAACGCCTCTATCTAACCTGTATGACAGGAACAACAAGATGGACGAAGGCTTGCCGCAGGAGGAAACTATGAGTGTAAAGTGTCAAGAGTGATGATGGCTGCACTGACAACCCTCGCTCCATAGACCCCACCCACACTTTGTTACTCACAAGTACTCACTTTATGACATCAAATTAAAGTGTCACACTCTTTGCTCAAGAACAACTGGCACTCTACTTCCCAGTGTATCAAAGCCGCCATTCTGGCTTTGTGTCATCTCCATCTGACATTTCGCATTCTTAGTTTGTCTGTCCTGATTCCTGTCTTGCCACTTAACTGAGTCTCCTTGCTCTGTTTTAGACAGGACCCAACCAGGGGGTAATCCAATACCACAGTGCACCTCTGTATCTCCTTACAACAATCCTCTCTCCTCAGCCAGTCTATCTCCTTCGGACTGCTTAAGACTCATCAATTATTTGATGCTAAGGTTCAGCCAATTTTAAGGGGACTCTGTTTACACCGTATTTGTACACTAATAGGCAGGGAGGGTGCCTTGCAGCCTTGGATGTTGGAAACCACCTGGTTTTCACAAACATAACTCTCCAATACATACATAAATATCAAACATCTGCACACTTGATCATCCTGTGCTGCTGAGGGATTGTTGAAAGTGAATATTGAAAGGTGTTGTGGTAGGTTATCACATGGTCACTTGTATCACACTCACCCATCCTCCCCTGAACCAATCTCAGACCCTGCTGCCAAAATAGGAACCCAGACTTTTTCTTGGGGATAAACACAAAAACCATAAAACAGTCCAGAAAATGGGAAATGGCAAAGATCTTTTTGTTCTGCAGCCTACTTTCCCGTTGCCACTGAAGTTACAGCCAGGCGCTTGGAAACTGGGTATCCAACAACAGAGTGACAGAACAATGAACTGAGCTGTTTTAAAAGCAGGTGTGGATTTTGGTCAGGGGTCTAGTGTCTATGGTGACTCTTGTGTTTGAAATTGTTGATGAAACAAATGCCCTGAGAAAAAGTTGACATTATATGGACTAGCCTACTTTGGAACACTGTGTGCATTGTACCCAATCCTGTATGCCGAGATCTCGTAAGACAAGTCAAACACTTTACAAGCAGGAATGCACTACATAAGACTTAGTCGTCGATGGTGTGTCCTCATGCAAGCTTTGCTTTATCTAATTAGACTGCTGCTTGGTAGCATACACAGGGAGTACAGGCATGTGAAAAAACACTGTCTCTTCCTCATTACTTTCACCATATGTCAATATAGGATACAAAAACATTACCTATTGCCTATATTTTTTAATAATAGGTTTGCTTTAATAAATACTGTACCATATATTTTACATGTCAACATGTAACTTGCATCAATCTGATTCTACCTATTGGCAATACTATGAATTTCAGTTTACAAAGGTGGGTAAACAAAAACAAAAAGAAAGTGGGTAATATTAGCTTAACTTCATCCCTGCCTCTTATCGCGTTCATCATTAGTCCTTTTGGCACCATTTAATTAAGTGCAGTGCGTAAAAGAGCGTGCTTAAAGATAAATACAGTAACCTACACTGTATTCTCATGGCAATGTGTTATGCCAATAAAATCCAAGGTAATGTTGCAGCCACTAAGGCAAGTATAGTAAATGCAGAGAGCAAAAATATCAAACAACGTGCTGTTGTGCAAATCCTTCGCCTTCGCCTGCGGTGAGGTTGAACCACAGTCATAACAACACTGACAGTATCTTCTTCGGCCATGGGTCGACCTTGGGCGCTGATGATAAAGATCTGGGAGGCATTGTGACTGGGGCTGACCAGACTATGGCGATTCACTCTCTCTGTAATCCCTCTGAAGCAGCGCACGATCCAGTTCAGTCCCCTTGGTAAACTGTTCCTTGACGCGGAATGTGTGCTTTGGAGATGCCCAGGGTCTCCAAGTGGTACGGGGACGGGAACCTCCAGCGTCTGCTGTTCTTCTATGTCTTTTTCCGTGGCGAGTGAAACCACGACCTCCTTTTGTTTCTTGATGAATGTAAGGTGTCGGCAGACGGGACAAATTATGGTATCTCTGATGATTCCGTCTCTGTTGACGCTGACCAGGGTTTTGACCAAACAGTCATGACAAAATATATGTCCACAGCTCAGGGTCCTCTCTGTGCCCGATAGACACTCATAGCACACTGGGCACTCTGACTCCTGCATGTCCTCCTGTCTGTAAAATGCCATGTAAAAAGTACTTTCCACGGCACCGCAGTAGGACTGGATGATGAATCGACGATGCTAAGTATGATTAAAAGGGCCACTGATAACTCATAGAGAAGTTGTTGTGAATCCTCACCGAAACAATGTCCTTAATGATGGCTGTGGGTGGAGGCGAGACCAACGTCTTGTAAAACAGGGCCTGTCACCTGTGACTATAGTGACTTGACAAGTGACTTGGCTGATTGGGTCCCCTCTTTGGGAGAAGCTGTCAAGCAGGTTCATGATCTTCCCCATTCGCGTTATTCTCTCACAATTACCGAAAACCACAGCAGTGAAGCTCTAATAATCACTAGTTAATAATATCATTAATTATCTTCTATTACTAGTGAAAAATGTAGCTCGAGAAGAGAAGGTTAAATTGAAGTGAGGTTACATTTTTAATTGTGTTTTATACATAGGCTATGCCTGTTCTAAATTATAACATTCTTTCTTTCTTATTTATTTATTTATTTATTTATTTATTTATTTATTTATTTATTTATTATTATAAACCATACCTTTGCCATGGTGGACATAATACATGAAAAAAACCAGTAGCTTGATATGATACTAACTATGGCAAACATATGCCACCTTGTGGTCATAGGCCAAAATAAAAAGACATAAATACAATTGACGTGGCAACACATTCTATTCAATCTAGTTCTACATTCGCCCAGCCCAGCTCTGACGTAATGTTCATGATGTCAGTGCGTACGTCCATATCACAAGCTACGTTGCTTCCGAGACGCGTTGGCAATTTCCGAAACACACAGGTACATGCAGCAACAGCCCAAAAGGAGAAGATGTGTTGGATGTAACCTTAGCTAGAAGGCGACTTTACAGAAAAAGGAAATAATTTAACACGGATTTGACATGACAGGTAAAGAAGTAAACATTATATTATCTTTTTTCGACGTGTCAAATGACATTTCAACCTACCTAACATGTCCATTTAGCTACGAAGTAACGTTACGTCCGACCCTAGTCGCCTGGCGTGCCAAACCGATGACAGCTGAATTTATTTGGGCGTCGAGCCGACCTCTGACAAGCATTTCCATGTTTATACTGGGATAATATTTATCTTCCCTTGCCTTCATATGATAAAGCCTATACGTTAGCTAACGTATACCATAACTTGTTGACATTTTTCGTAAATATCAGTCAATGCCACCAGCAAGCTAGCTAGGTCACTGTTATTTGACTACCTGCTGTGTTATCCAGATTCTTGTCTAATCCATGTAGTGTTAATTATTGGTCTTTTTGGGGGGCTGTGATTTAAATTACTTTGTGTTGGCTGTAAATGAATAGGCCTTGGTCATTTCTTCTGCTGAATGTCACGTGCTGTTATTTGTAGGTACTATTCTATATTGATTTGAATGACCTAGATCTAGAAATGGAATCTAGGGGGTATGGTATCAGTAATACAAATAATCTAAGCATGTCATGGGGACCATCCTGGAAGCAGAGCCCAGGCCAGGGGGACACCACCACACCCCGTGTTCCTCTGTAGGTCTCAAACAGCACTCACCCCTACCATCCAGCCCTGCTTGAGAAAGGTTTTGTGGTCCTGGAATTTCAACCCCCCCCCCCAAATCATATTATGAATAAAATGACTGAGCGGAGGCGAGTGTGCTGTCTCTGACTCAGCACTTAGTCATCAGAGAATGTGAAAACTAGAAGTGGAGACCGGAAAAACCTCCCTTCACTACCTTCCCCTGTTGGTAGCCAATACCATGGGGTAAGGTAAATATTTCCAGATGGATGTACAGTTGGTATATGGCCATGTGTTCACCATGAGACCTGTATACTCTGCTCTGCTCTGGGATTGGTCCAATAACACAGAGGCAGGAGTCAGGACCAAAATCTGTCTTTCCAGTGGATGCAGAGAGCACTGTGGAATACACACAAATGGCAGCCAGTCTGAACCATTTATTTGGGTATAGCCTAACCATTCTCCTCTTAGAAGAGGCTTATGTGCTAGTAGGATAGCCTTTATGTTCATATTTGTATTGCTATGTTTGGTTAGTGTGCCCAAGATGGTGCCAGCCTGTCCTTGACTGCACTGAACGTGCCCTGTTATTTTTATCCGAGCTTAGAGATGAGGAATGAAAATATTCTCATTTGATTCTTTTTTTCTTACCCAGTTGATTTCCATACCTTGCCAATGGTGATTGGGTTAGTTAATAACCTTGCCATTCTGAGATGTTTAGTCTACAGTATGTATTTCTTTCTTTCATCCAAATCACCATGGAAACAGAGGCCTCTTGCTTCCTCTCTCTCATACCTTTTTGTAGACCTGTTGTAATCAATAGCAAGCTCCTGATTTCAATCAAACCATCCACAATGCCATAAAAAAGGCTAGATATTTTCTGTTTATATAAGTTATGTGGTCGTAGGACTGTGATTGATCTAGGCTAAGAGTAGATGGGCTAGCCAGTGACCAACAGAACTTTTCAAGATTTCTATTTTTGCCATGTTTAACAAGTACAATGAATGGAATGCTTACTCTCCTCACTTCCACAGCATAAAAGTATATTTAAAGTAATAGTGATAACACAATACAATCATCTCTATCTCAATCTATATCTTAATAAGATATAGCCTATGCAGAAAAAAACTGATAATATGCAAAAATAAACTGTAATTAATACTGTGAAACTGTAATGAATTCATATTTTGTTCCTTAACAGAGCCTACAAAGATAATCTACATTGATTTTGTCCCATACCAATATCCAGCCCTGCAGAGGGCAATATTGCCCATGCCCACATGGTCTCAAAAAGTTGCCCATGTATAATTGCTCCGTCACACTGGCCTTTGTTTTGTGAAAAGATTTCAACATTATTGCCGGTCAAGGTTGTAGCAATCTCAAATGTGATCAGTAACATTGGAGCAGGTCGCTTGCACCACCCCAACATTGTTTGTCTTTTCTAGTTTCCTGTGTGTGCCTGGTGATTCCCACCGCAGAAGTGCATTGACACGTGAGGATGCTGTGGCGGTGGGTTGCAACACCTCACCACAGAGGAATGTTCATGGGAAGAAACAGCTGTACTGTCTTTGACCCTGTAGCTCTCTACTTAGTCCATATCATTCTCTGTTTGGCTGTTTCACATAGGATCATGGACAGTAACAGTCAGCCCTCTATTTAAGATGAAGCGTAAACCAGAGTAACTTAGTCCTTTGGCCCGGCTACAGTGATCCATCATCACCAGAGTAACTTAGTCTTGGGGCCCGGCTACAGTGATCCATCATCACCAGAGTAACTTAGTCTTGGGGCCCGGCTACAGTGATCCATCACCAGAGTAACTTAGTCTTGGGGCCCGGCTACAGTGATCCATCACCAGAGTAACTTAGTCTTGGGGCCCGGCTACAGTGATCCATCACCAGAGTAACTTAGCCTTGGGGCCCGGCTACATTGATCCATCACAAAATGGAGAGAAAACAGACAGTTGGTATTGCTGTCCGTTGGTTTGTTTTTAAATTTGGATACCAACGTAATCATGCTTTTGTAGACATAACAGCTTTGCTCACGGATGGTGACGTATTCGCCACTTCCAAAAGTTAAACCTCTCCAAACTTTTCTGTCCGTCAAAACGGACACAAATATGCCGGGGACGGACTCATCATCAGCTTTGTCCAACAGACGGAGACTCCTCATTGAAAAATAATGAAAGACAGACACAACAGGTCAACATAGCCAGGACTTTAAGCCAGGCCTGTACACTGCTGCAGGACTTTGATTTTTTTTTATTTTTTTTTTAACATGGGACCAACCAAACTCCTAGACATTGGCACTTTTTTTGCCGTAGCCTAAATACTTGGCTTAGCAAATATAAAATCTCAGAAATTGCTTATTGATGGTAGGTTATCTGTAGTTTCAGCCCAGCCCACAGGGATTCTGTTCCATGTCCACTGCCTGACCTCTGTGACCGAAATCCCTCTCTAAGCCGCAGATGGATTATGAATATTCCTGGAGCTACTGTAATGGGACTCCTGCCGCCTGCCTCACGCAGGAGCCCCATCCAGATGTGTTGAAATATTGTGTGTTCATGTGGGCCACAGATTAAGGCAGTGTTTAATAGCAGACCAGATTAGAGGAACAACCACCCACCGCTGTGGTGGTTAAGTGGCTTTGCCCTAAACGGGATACAAGATGAAAAGCTTGCAGTCGGGACTTCAAAACAATGACACAGACTTTGATCTAAGTGATTGACATTAGCCACACTAAAGGAACATGAATGAAGTGGTTGATAAGGATGGTGAGTTACACTCGCATGATGTTAGTCAGGGCTGTGATGATGTTAGAAATGTAATGAGGAGGAGGCCCTTTTAAACTAACTAAGCCAGACAATGGGGCCAATCTCACCGAGGCCGTTTCTCAGTCCTAAAAAGGAGAAGTTGTATACTGCTGGGTCAGTGTATCATGCTCTGAAATGCTGGAGGAAGAACTCTCAAGTGAGGTTGTGGCTGAAGTCGGTGATTCATGAGTAACCGAGGGCGACATGACCACTGAGCTGTGGTTATCCATGCCCAGGCAGATCTGGCTTTGTGGCCCGCTCTCCACTGAATCGATGGGAGGTCTGTACTGTTTGAGCATTCCATTGGAATTGAGTGGAAATGAGTGCCAGGCTGGGACAGCTGGCCTGCTATGTGACTTATTTGTCTCATCTGGATGTGGTGATGGTGGCCTAGTCTGGGACAAGAGAAGAGCATGACTAGAAGAAGTGTTGAACCTTACTTTTAGCCATGTCAGTAGTACCAACCTACTCTACTTCTTTCCTATACGCTCTTGTCATTAACATCTGGGAATGGCAATAAGTTAATAAGGCTAATATATTCCTTTCCCTTTTTTTATTCCTAGGTTGCTCTACCATGGACACGGAGATGATTCCTAAATTTTCCTCAAAGGATGAGGAAATCGATTACTGGAAGTCTTTATCCCTCAAATACAAGAAGAGGTAGGCTATGTCATGACCACACATCACGAGGCAAGATATTGTTTTCTGATCATCTTCAAAGCCGTGCTTCTGCTGTTGGGGCGGGGAAGCCTAAACATCTTTTATCGAAGTCTAAACATTTCTTGTCTTCATCAACTTTGATTACCACACACAATTATGTTGCTGAAGGCTAGATGTTCTGTGGAAATGATGTTGTCAGCCTGTTGCACAAGGGAGGCTTTCATGTTTGCTCATCCTGCTTGCTCCTTCAAATCAGATGATGTCGTAACAGATGTGATATATGGTTTGTTGCGGCCCTTCCTCTGCGCTTTCCTTTTCATTGTTTACACAGGGAACATTGTAATCCTCTGATGTCGCTCTCCCTGATATCCTATCTAAAGTGTTACAGTGTCTCCAACAGGTTGACGGTTTACTCGCTGTGGTCGTTAGTGGGTGAATTGCACTGTACAGTGCAACTGTACTGTGTCAGTACAGTTGTGAGTCCATGGAAGCCTCAAAGGTTGAGAGGCAGAAACGGGACTCCTCGTGCTTCTGTCCACGTGTGAATGATGAGAGATGGGAGTCCAGCAGGTGAGATGACTGAAAACGGTGTCTGACTCCGTTCTTTTTGAGGGATTGCAGGCTCAGTCTGAAGCTGAAAATGTACCTGGATGTGTGGTGGAAATGTCTGTGTGGGCCACCCAAGTCAAGCCCGTGCGTTAGAAACTACATGTTAAAGATGCCCTAGCCGAGGCTGGTTGGTTACCTCACATGGTAACACAGGTCAAGCTCTTATGTCATGGATCGCACAGCAGATAACGGGATTCCCTCCATACAGAGCAGAGGGCTTTGTAAAGCGGTCACCAAGCGGAACTAAAAACGGGCTTCCAACTGCTCTTGGTGTTCTTCAGCATGATTAGAAACCATTTGAATGCACACTAATTGTTTTAAATGGGGTCTTAATGGCTGACATTTTGAGCATGGGTCTCTCATGGAGCTTGTTTGTGTTTGACCATGAGAGGCAAAGCACCAGGCTAGCCCATGAAAACGCTCCCCATTGACAAACGGGTGCAGATAGCACAGAGGAAGACTGTTTTTGTTGTTATGTAATGGAGGGCACACACAAGCAGTGTTGGGACTGCAGGGTCCAAATTTAACTGTTTGGCTTACCTGCCAAGGTGGCTGGCAGATGAAAAAAATTACCAGCCAAAAATATTAAATTGCTTTTTACTATTGCAATTTGCTATTACTATCTATAGCATGTCACCTAGGTCTCATCTGCATTTCTCAATCAATATTATAGTAGTGTGCAGTAGTAACACTAACTGCATGCAGAAATATTTATTCAAGTGTTTCAACACTAAAGTGTAACACATTTGAATTTATAAATTCCATGGTATTCACCTTAAGTGCAAGAGGGATCATTCATGAAGAGAAGCTACAATAGTCTAGAGCCAGGGTCTGCAATTAACTTTTTGCCTCACCTGCCAAGGGCTCTAGTAGGCCTTCTCTTCATAATAGAGTATTGGGCTACTTGTAAGACTACTGTGGCTTTGTTGGGCTGGACTTGGCTCTATATAAAGATAGAATGCCAATTTCTGTGTTGAAAGTAATTTAGATCTCAGCTGTATTATTATGGTGGTTCTCTGTTTCATGGTTTATACATAAACAAATAAACAAGTACATCCTCACCCTAAATGCAAAATGAGAACTGCCTCGTTTAGCCTACAGGCAGTCTGTTGTCATAATGAATCTAGTCAACTCTTGTAGATTGGACTGACTGACATTTTACAGCCCAAATATTAGTGGAGTTAAAACATAATGTGAGAAAGGACGGTGGTCACTAGGGCCAAAGTTTCAGAACACGAATAGCAAAAACCAAAGACTGTAACCAGCTAACAGAGGCATTCCAACTCTTGTTTATTTTGCCAATGAAATTAATTTATCCAACCGGCCAGAGTGGTGCGTGGTCTCCATAATCTACTCGCCAAAGACTCAATTTACCCACATTTGGTGCCTGGTGGGTGTTAATTTTGGACCCTGTGGGACTGGTATTAATGTTTCTACTGAGTGTCCTTGTTTTGTTAATAAAGAATCAATCCTCTTGCCTGTTGTGCCTTTTTGGTTTAAACAAGGTCTATACTGGCCTATAGCCTTGTGCCTACAAGTCTCTCCCAGCACAGTGGGGGTTAAAATCCGAGAGGTTTTCTAGGAATTTCCTGCTGAGGGTACAAGGGGAAAAAACATCAGCGCATGGAAAAACTAACACCAAGACTTTAGTTAGCTTGGGTCTAACACACACATGTTTTGGTGGTCGCATTTCCCCAGGATCTCTGGAGCCAAACCACTGACGGTGCAAGCATGTGGTGTTAGTGAATTATTGAAAACTAGCCTAACTGGTGTTTATATTTTAGGTGATTTTCATTATTGTTTAACGTGGTTACCCTTACTCAGCAAAAAACACAATTTGCGATGATCACGGCTAATGGACATAATAACATGACATAACATGACTTATTGAAAACACCCTCTCACACATTTCACATAGTGTTCTTACAAACGTGTCTCAGGCTGGTTATTTGTAACAGTGAAGAGCTGCTGTACTGTGTTAAGTCAGAACTGTTGAACAGGGGAGTTTTATGGTCTGGTGTGCTGATGAAGCAGCCCCCATGGTGTTGGTATGTGTGGAATGGCCTGGCGGCTGGTGCAACAACAGATTCAAGGCTTCCGTGCCGAGTCAGAGCCACTGTGAGGCCCTTGAGGCCAGCATAGGACCAGTGATATGATCTCCATAAAGCCTGAGCCCTTGACATTCTGAGTTTCACCAGACACACCTGGTAACACATCTGCTACTTTCGGGATTCTGAATTCATTTGCTAACATGAAGATTCTCAGTCAGTCACCTCCAGTCCCTTATTCTACTGAAACAAATTTACTGTATGAAGTGGGACGAGACAACAGGTCATCCTGTGTTTGTTTCACCGGAAGCTTCTTTGTGCAGTGGTCAGCCCTAACCAGTGTCTGGACGGACACATCCTGTCTCTTAGCTCATATCCTCATCCTGACTCAAGAGACCCCCTAGTCTCCCAGTCTTCTGTTGACCTCTGACCTTTGACCCCTTGCATCGCAGAGGGCACATACTGTTGCTCAGAGCTCCTGCTGAACTACCCTGGCCTGCTAATCTTTCAGTTCAGCTCTTCTCTTTTAGAGCTATATTCAGACGGCCTGTCTCGACATGCTGACCTACACACTATTTCCTATTTAGAGGAGTAGGCTAAATAGGGACTAGCAATATCTGCAAATATCCCACCAGGCTTTTGATTCTGGCTCCTGTACTTTGTCTGTGGTTTTATTTTTGACCATTGAGAATAAAGCACCCAGAACATGCACAACCCTGACTCATCTTACAGGACAAAAGCCCACAACCATTCTAGACTACAGCTCAATGCAACTGGTCCAAGGCCATTCAGCAGGTCAGCTCCATACAAATCAATGGCGGGACAGTGACCAGGTTGGCTGGTATGTGACTCTGATTGTTTACGTCTCTCCCCATTTTGTGGTGTGTGTGTGTGTTGTCTAGCTACCACGATGCCCAGGAGGAGTTGCAGGAGTTTCAGGAGGGGAGCAGGGAGCTGGAGGCTGAGTTGGAGGCCCAGCTGGGCCAGGCTGAACACCGCCTCAGAGACCTGCAGGCTGAGAACCAGAGGCTGAAGAACGAGGTGGATAACCTCAAGGTAACCAGGCCTGCTGACTGACTCCACTCACTGGAGGCTCTCTTTGGGTCTATGGGTTAGGCTGCCTGCAGAGCAATGAGTTGTTGGGTCATGTCACATCCTCTATGTCGGAGCCTGACAGCAGAGCCTGATGTCCTCCCTCTATACGTTACCGAGGAGTCAATAAAGACATGATGTTAGGTAATCCTCCGGCACTCTGTAATAGGATGTCAGGATCAGGAGAGAGAAAATAGAAAACTACCAAGGACACTGATCTCACGCTGCAAGACAAGCCAGGTTCTTAACCATTGTAGGCATCCAACGTTGGGGTGAAACTTTCGCTGAGCACACACACACACACACACACACACACACACACACACACTGACTTCCTCCATCATTCAACCAGCCAACCATAGGGTTTCACTGTGGCCCTCGCAAACGGTGGTAGAGCTGTGAGGTTTTCACATGGCAGCAACATGTGAGGGTGGATGTAGCAGATAAAGCTGTAAACGGAGTGTGTAAAGAGGCCCTGGAGGGACCATGAGTCGGTGCTCTGCTGTCTTTGTGCTGCTGGGGCCGGCGCTCAGGCATGCAACCCGGTCAGTGACCCCGCACCGCAGC
>OMKL01029421.1:18262-28447 GCA_900302295.1 Parasudis fraserbrunneri
CCCCCCCTCCAAGCCAGATGAGCCCCTCTCCTCTCCAGGGAACAATGGAGGCCAGTGATGGAGGAGGCACTGTGGAAAAAGAGGTCTTCGCTAGCGGTGTTTTATGATTGGGGAAGTGTCACCCTGCTCGTCACGATAACTGTATTGGCATGTAAAAATGACACATTACTGTTCAGCACAGCATGAGGTGTGGGAGAGTTGTTCTCTGAATGTCTAGGTCTCCTCGTTTGTCCTAGTTTTTCCTGCACTCACTCATTCTCATTGTCTCTCTCTCTCTCTCCCTCTCTCCTTCATTATGTCTATCCACAGGAGAAACTGGAGCAGCAGTATGCCCAGAGTTATAAGCAGATCTCCGTGCTGGAGGATGACCTGGGCCAGACCCGCAGCATCAAGGAGCAGCTCCACAAATACGTCAGAGAGCTGGAACAGGCCAACGATGACCTGGAGAGAGCCAAGAGGTCAGCCTGGGGGCAAGGGGACAACTGACACTACATTTGTACCACTGGGGGGGGGGGCTCCATCTGCTTATAGTCAAGCATCTCAAGTTCATAGGAGACTTCTGTATATTTAGATTAGGGTAAAAACTTTTTATATCATGTTGCTATGGTTTCGGTGAGGAGCACCTTCATCAGAGCAGAGGGTCTTGAGTAGGGCTGCATCGTCATAGTCAACTTATCTGTCTTTTAGGTCAACTAAGGCTTTGTTTATAAGCACCAAATTTTACCAGGTCCTTTTGGCATAATCGCATTCAAGGACAATCATTTGGAAAACACAAAACTAATTAAAACATCTATTCGAAAGTCCCGTTTTTTTAGTGGGCTAAGAATTTCTTTAGTTGGGGACAACCCTAGTGTTAAGAGTTGAGAGGGTTGGCTTTACTGGCAGTCAGGATTATACAGCCTAGTAATCTAGTTCAGTTGTTCTCAACCTGGGGGTCGGGACCCCAGAGCGGGTCGCGAGATGATTTCGCAGAGGTCGCGAAAGGATATACAAATACATTATCATATTTATGATCTTTGGTATGGTTGCTTTTTACCTTTGAAGAATGAATATTTGAAGTCTAAAGCCCTCCTCCAATCATAAGTCAAGTTTGTCACGTCTTGCTCGTAAAAGAGATCCTTGATCTCAAGCATTTTACCTGGTTAAATAAAGGCCAAATAAAATAAATAGCCTGAAAAGCGGAAATAAAAATCATTATTTTGTGTCAAAGATTACCATTCTGTCTCTATGTAGGGGGGTCGCGAACAGGCATCCCTCTGTTTTCAGGGGTCACAAACCAAAAAGGTTGAGAACCACTGATGCTAAACATGATGATTGCTGTGCATCCCGCCAGCGCCTCCTGACAGTTCTCTGCCTTGCTCTCTACCTGCAGGGCCACCATAGTGTCTCTAGAGGACTTCGAGGGCCGCCTGAACCAGGCCATCGAGAGAAACGCTTTCCTGGAGAGCGAGCTGGACGAGAAGGAGTCCCTCCTCGTCTCTGTGCAAAGGCTGAAGGATGAAGCACGGGGTATGGAAGGACACGCTTAACCCACGCATAACAAATCCACCGTTCATCACTGCATAGTTGTGTTTTTAACCAGCGGTATTTCATGTGTCTGTTCTGCACAGACTTGAGGCAGGAGCTGGCGGTACGAGAGAGGACCACAGATAGGATGTCGGCGCCGAGCTCACCCACCTTGGACATCGACAAGATGGACTCGGCGGTTCAGGCCTCTTTATCCCTCCCTGCCACACCTGTTGGGAAAGGCTTAGAGCACCCCTTCATCAGCCCCAAAGGTCAGGGTTTCCCTCATTTATCCCTCATTAACTCCCATGTTATGACGAGTTTCGTTAAAAAATAGCAATATGAGTATGAAAAGTGGGGGAAAAAGGAACATTTTCATAACTACAATCATAGTTGACTCATAGAGGTGAGGTTATTTTTTTTTTTATGGCTATTGTTTTCTTAAAATTAATGCTATGATTGCAGGTCAGTGAGCAGATGACTAGTTCACAATCATGCATTTCAAAACACGAAAAACGATGGTGGTTAAAAATAATAAAAAATAATCGTAATCATGGGTTTTGAATTACTATGTACTTTGCACTGCCTGTTTTGATTATTTCTGTTCTTGAAGTGGTATTTACATCACAGGTTTAACACTGAAGTTAATGGCTGCATCTGCATCCTACACACCTCATGGTGTCACAGTCAACTGGGCGTGCGAATGACACCAAATGAACATTGGAGATGGACCTTTGTCTGGTAAAATCTTTATTAATATTGCTTTGTTTGCACCTTTTTCCATCTCTAGCATTGACCAACGGCTGTGGCAGCTCTTCCCTCACCCCCTCTGCTAGAATCTCTGCCCTTAATATTGTCGGGGACCTCCTGCGGAAAGTTGGGGTAGGTATCATACCACTGAACTGACCTTACTCAAATGGTGGTGTTGTTGTCTTTTCTATTTGACCTTTAGGACTTGTAAAGTAAACTGCCATGAATTGTTTTAGAATGATCAGCAAGCAGGATTATGCTGGGCAAGTGTGTCCTAAATCATAGGCCAAATAAATAGAGCCGTCTGGCCATGTTAAATTTAAGCAGTTTTATTTATGTCCTCTCATTAGGCTTTGGAGTCCAAACTAGCTGCCTGTCGGAACTTTGCCAAGGACCAGGCAGCAAGGAAAAATTATTCCCCAGCCAACGGCACCCTCGTCAACAGCAACGCTACAAAGTTCTCCCACTCACTACATACCACTTACTTCGACAAAACGTGAGTCTTGAGAGTTCTGATCCATCGCTTTTACTCCAAATTATAGACGTAGACTATTTGTCTAAGGTCTTTGAACAGAATTTATCGTGGTATAATCCAGTTTTCTCCATTAAAGAGATCTATCGTGCGTCAAATAAAAAATAAAAAAAATAGCGCAGAAAATCAAGTCTGCTTTGACTTGTTACATGTTACACATGGCTCTTGGCATGAGGGAAACTCTCTTGCCTTGTATCTAACCAATATTCCACATTGGTCTCAGTGCATCCCTGTTGCAAGAGAATACTCATAGTTTGAGTAACTCTTAGTTTTCAATGGACTTAACCTCTGTTTTATTTGTATTTGTATTTGTATGTGTCTGTCTGTACCGTCTCTGTGTGCTGTATGGATATGTTGGTTTTCCTCCTGGTGGTGTGTGTCCCTGGGCTGCCCCCTGCCACCCTACAGGACTGTGAACGGATTGGACCCCAGTCCTCTGACCTCCATGGCGGCCACCAGAGCCGTCTCCCCACCCGGCATGCTGCCGCTCAGTGTGTGAGGCCTCCCTACTCCACCCTAACCTCCACACAAGCTCCTATCCACACCACAGGACAAGGGGAACAGAGAGGACACTTGAAAGACCATTACATTGTGTGTGTGTGTGTGTACATACGTATGTATTTGAGAAGGAGGGTGTGTGTGTGTGTATGTTTTGAGAGGTTTTGCGTTTTTGAGTGAATGTGTGTGGCAGAGAGAGAGACTTGACTGAACAATTTACATGCCTCGGTTTCTTGCAGCTCTAAATGTACCTCTGAGTTAGTGTGTGTGTGTGTGTAGTGTAGTTACCACACACATGCATGTGCCTAACCTGTACTGTTACTGTGCTTGTGTGAATGTGAATGTGAATGCAAACGTGTTGCTCTCTAGACCTCTGCTCCCGAGTGGTGCAATTATTTACTCTGTTCCACTGTTAAGCTGAAAACTACTATTCCGGACAAAGGTCTTACATTGACCACAGCTTCCTCTTAACCTTTCTTCTTATTCTTTCACTTTAATTGCACAATTAAAACTTAATTTCTATTTAGAATGTGTTTGTATTTATAAAAAAAAAAAGAAAGAAAGAAAAAAGGGATACGTTCAAAGTAAATGAATCTTATCTTGCCGTATGCTTTAAGATGCAATATTTCTCGTTTGTTTTTCTTGCACGTGTGTTTGTGAGATGTGAGGGGAGGAGAGGTAAGGGTCTACCCCCATTTCCACAAGAATGACTGAAATGAATGTGACTGTTTTAAAGCCATGTAGCCATAGTACAGTCCTCCTTCCCAGGGGACTATCTCCTACCTGCAGTTACAGAGAGTTCGAAGGACCCTCCATGTTAAAGCTTAGAAATGTCAGCTGCTTCTCATGATGTAGTGATGGAGTTAAACCAACGGTGTGCTCAACACAGGTTCTCACAGGCTTCGCTTTAGTCCTGTTCTTTCATGGATCGCCAACGAAGTTTCAGGGAACAAAGTTTGCCTTTTTTTAAATGTTAAAAAGTAAAAAGGTTTGTTTTTGTATTGAGACGGTCTCTGTCACCTCATTCTGATATGCAACTAGCATCAACTGTTAGGGTTTTGGCCCATCTCTGGAAGCTAAAGGTCTACGCTCAGACCTTTTGTTTAAAGAAACGTGTCAAAGCAATAGCAAGACACTGACATTTGTGTGGTTGACATTGGCCCCAGTAACTGCTAACCCACATAATACCAATACAAGCATTTAACTCTGGGTACAGAGGTCCTTTTCGGGTTGTTTTTTTAAGAGACCGTTATGACGGTCAGCTTTGGCTATATGAACTGATGTTGGTGCATTGTGGCCATGATGTCATACAGCACTTGTTTGTCAATGAACTTGTTTGTTATTGTGAACCTCGTCTGGATTTGATGTGCCTCTTGGTTTTCAAGTGGACTTGATATCGGCATTGTATTTATTTTACCTCTCACATTGTATGTCTGGATTCATATGACTTTCACACCGCCCCTATCACAATCTTTGTTAAAATCCTCAGATGCTGTCATCCTTTCCATCTTGTGGAAGCCTAGTTTGGAGCTTTGAATCCCGATAATCCAGGTCATTTCATAATATTGGAAGTTGTTTTTGATCACTACATTGACAGGTTGCCCCCGTATGTTCTACAGTGTATATAGGTTTGTAAGCATTGTCACTTTGCCTAATACATTTGTACATACTGACATTTGGCATTAAGGCTCTATTTATTTAAGATTCTGTATGGCATGTGTTGACATGATAAAAATGAGTTTTACAATTGTACAATGGTCAAATAAGGTATATTATGTAGACTTGTTTGTCAAATTTGTTTAAATAAATGAAATAAAGATTGAAAAGTACACAAATTGTGATTGAAGTTGTTTATTTTGTGTCATATGATTTAAGAACACACAAGGAGTGTGAGAATGAGTTAAGTCAGTTGTTGGAGAGCAGCAATGCAGGATTCAGACTCCAGGTTTCACACATGGAGACATGAATGCTGTATAACTGCTATGTGGTTCCTGTCCAGCTCATGGTATGAAATGTTTCCCTCTTTCCAGCCAGTCCACACGCAGACAAAGTCTTATCGGTCTCCAAATATTATTGCCCCAGTTTCTTTTCAATCGCTTCCCGCAACTTGTTCTTCTGGATCTGAAAAGAGAGTTAACAGGCCTCTCAGTAACGGTTAAACATGTCAGAAACTATTATACAGGTCGCTATGCTAGTCTACATGTACACAGTAGAGTTGGAAGAGAAATGTCCTACCTTTCCAGAGGCTGTCAGAGGATAGCTATCTACAAACATCACATAGTGTGGGATCTTGAAGTGAGAAATCTGAAGGAGCAAAACCAGACAGAAAAACCCCAGACATAACAGTTGGTTCAGATAAAATGTGGTCTTGCTCTACATTTAGCAGTGGGCCTATAACATGTCACTTTTCACCTCCTCTTACCTGGCCCTTGCAGAAAGCTCTTATCTCCTCCACACTGGAGGTTTGTCCCTCCTTCAACCTAATACAGGCACACACCTGCTCTCCCAGCCTCTCATCTTTCACTCCAATCACCTAGGAGACCAGAGGTAGAGAAATGCAATCTAGAATGTAAATTTAAATACTAACAAAGCTGAAAAAACAAACTATCTTCATAATGATGTATCTGGGACCAGAGAGGCATGGAACATGAAAACATGAAAACATGAAACGGTCAAGTGGGGTCTGAATGTTTTAACATTTTAAATAGACACGACTACAAGCAACAGTTGTTTGGTCTAATATTTTGCATAAACTGAATGGAGAGGATCTATCAGAGACTTTGTTGCCCTCTAGTGGTCCTGAGTCTCACCTGCGCTTCCTGTACTTTGGGATGTGTGTGAAGGAACTGCTCTATCTCGGCAGGATAGATGTTCTCTCCTCCCCGGATGATCATGTCCTTAATGCGTCCCTCGATACGGCAGTATCCCAAACTGTTCAGACTGGCTATGTCACTGTGAAGAGATAATCACACACAGCGTTCCTATCCAAAGCATTAACCTTAACAGACGCTTAACAGGTTCACTTTTCTTTTTTCTTTCTTTTTTTTTTTAACCCAGGCCCTATTTAAACATTGTCTGGCATGATGTTGACTAATAGCCAACAGGCCATAATTTCACTGGTCGCTTTAGTATTGATAAATTTAGAAGTGGACTGCATCCTCTCACCAGGCTCCAATACAATCTAATGGGGTATGTTTTTTAGCCTTCAAAAACCATAATACATGTCTTGTTCCAAAATAGGAAGCTCACAGTATAATCAGATGTGTCTTCATATGTTCTACTGAGGAAATGGTTGCAAAACATACATTGAATCAAACATTATAATGAGTTTCATAGGCTTTGTGCTATCTAAGTTGCCTAGTTGACTTGTGAAACTCATTATAACTTTTGATACAATGTATGGTTTGGAACTATTTCCTCAGTAGAGCTAAAGACACATCTGATTATACTGTGAGCTTCCTGTTTTGGAAAAGGACATGTATCATGGTTTTTGAAGGCTAAAACACTTGCCCCATTGGATTGGATTGGAGCCTGGTGAGAGTATGCAGCACAGTACTAAGTTTCTCATTACTAAAGCAATCGGTGAAATGATGGCCTGTACTACTCAACATCATGCCAGACGATGTTAAATTGTTGAATCAGTCCTTTAAATCTAGCACCTTTTTTCTTTATTCATAAAATTCTTCAGCATCTCTCCCCTTAGCCTCTGTCTGATTTATGTTTTGATGACGTCAATGTCCATCACCTTACCCTGTCCTGTACCAGCGGTCCTTGGCGATGACCTCTCTAGTTTTGTCTGGCTCATCCCAGTACTCCAGCATCACACAGTAGCCCCGGATCAGCAGCTCCCCTGAGGCTCCCAGAGGAACCATATCCCCAGTGGAGGGGTCCACCACCTTAGCCTGTTGTCAGGACACACATGGACAACTCAGAGTGTTGATGTGATCTCTCTACATGTAGATATACCAGTAGGAGTTAGGAGGATGAAAGGGAAACAGACATCTTACCTCAGTATGGCTCATTATACATCCAATAGTATTTATCTTCAGCTCCTCGTTGTCAAGTGGGAACCCCAGGAACGTCACAGGGCTGGTCTCAGTGGTACCATAAGCTATCTGATGTACAAAACATCAAATATGATACATTTATGATGCACTTATTTTCTACAGCTTCCACATACTGTTGGATATTGTCCATTTCACTGCAGATGAGGAGTTTGAGGAGGAAAGGATATAGGTTGCTTGAGTGTTATTCCCTTTTAAAAGATATAGGACAGATGGAATAGTTGCTTTAGTAGTATTCCCCTTAAAAAGATATAGGACAGATGGAATAGTTGGTATTCCCCTTTAAAAGATATAGGACAGACAGAATAGTTGCTTGAGTGTTATTGATATTCCACTTTAAAAGATATAGGACAGATAGAATAGTTGGTATTCCACTTTAAAATATATAGGACAGACAGAAGAGTTGATTGACTGTTATTCCCCTTTAAAAGATATAGGACAGACGGAAGAGTTGCTTGAGTGTTATTGTTATTCCACTTTAAAATATATAGGACAGATGGAATGGTTGCTTGAGTGTTATTCCACTTTAAAAGATCTAGGACAGACAGAAGGGTTGCTCACCGTCATCTCTTTCACATTCATGTCTGTTCTGAGTTTCTTCATGATCTCAGGTGGACATGGAGATCCTGCCATGACTCCTAGAACACAACAACATCACATATGTCAGAAGGATCCCCCTACACATTAATACTAGCAGTTAACCTTTCCTCTTGGGCAACACCTATCAGTGAAACAACATACTAATCACATCTTCAATCATCAAATCGCTCACCAGCTTCGGCTGCTGATAAGTCGTACTTGTGGAAATCCGGCTGGCCAAGCATGTCAATAAACATTGTGGGGGTGCCGTAGAGGATATTGCACCTGGGAGAATAGAACATGGATGTATACATCTATGAAAATGTACACAGTATTCAAACGGTGTGAAAGAATTGTGTTGGCAAATTGGCAAAGTATGTTGTACTTTTCATTCTGAATGGCCTCCAGGTTGGCACGGCCATCATAGCCAGCAGAGGGGAAGACCAGTGTGACGCCATGCAGAGCCATGCACATTCCTCCCAGTACAGAGCCAAAACAATGGTACAAGGGCACAGGGACACACACTCTCACCTGAGGCTGATTAGAGATAAGAAAAAGATTATAAGCAATTCAATTTATGTGTGCATGCGTACACACACACAGACACACACACAGACACACACACACACACACACACACACACACACACACACACACGCGCGCACACACACACACATTCCAATAAGTCAAACATACAGTATAAACCTACCCTCCATCCATATCCCATTCGGAGACCCAAAAGATAGGCATTGTTGACAACATTGTAGTGGGAAAGAGTTGCTCCTTTTGGATTTCCCGTAGTGCCCTGAAACAGATCACAGACAAATAAACAAGGAACATACTACCTGATCTGCATTTTAATGCATTCTGTGACTTCTTCTTTCGTGTAACATCAGAGGTCCAACTCGGTGTCGTGCAGCCATGCCCTTGTCTCTGGTCCTACATCAAAGAGGCTGGCTTCCGAGGGTGGTCTGTATAGGGGGCAGGTGGTAATTATGTGCTCAGCAGTCTGCTCAGACTTGCCACACTCGCATGCAGCGCTGTCTGCCAGGCCCACTTCTTCATAGATGATTTAAAGCGACCGACCCCAGTTCGTAGATGGTTCAATAAGGTCCATTGCCGGCATGGTAGGTCATCTCCTCCTATGGCGCCACCTCCCGGGGTCCCAGATGTAGCCGTGGATGCGGATGGGCCCGGCCATCTCTCACTCCTGCTTCCAAGCTGCCACCAGCCATGCATTTCTGGACAGGTCCTCAGGGATAGAGTGAAGCATCTCTTGTGCCGCCTTGTTGTAGGGGTGGTGGGACTTGAGTCTACTTGGAGGCACTGCTGTCATTGTGGTGTTATGCAGGATGTGCCAGTCGTGTTTCTGTGCCTTTCTTGCTAGTGCGAGAGTGGCAGCCTCCCGCCGGAGGCCGGCCAGAGTGATTCCCGCAAGAACTGGCAAGAGGAACACAAGGGTAGGTTTCAGGCATCCAGTTATGATCCGGAGGGCATTGTTAATAGCCACATCCACCTTTCTCGCATGCGGGCTTCTGCTCCAAGCTGGGGCACAGTATTCCGCAACAGAAAAGACCAGGGCCTGGGTAGATATATGTAGCGTCTTAGCAGAGGCTCCACAGGTTGTGCCGGCGAGGCGACAGATCAGTTAGACCCTTGAAGTTACCTTGGCCTTAACTTCTTCAAGATGTTGTTTGAAGGACAGTGTCCGATCCAGGCGCACACCGAGGTACTTCGGGGCTTGCTGAAACTCCAGGCGTTTGTTGTCGATGCGCACCTCCAGTTCCCTCTTAGCTTCTCTGTTGCTGAGATGGTATGCCGCTGTTACTGTCTTACCGATGCTGAGCTGTAGACGCCACCTCCGAAGGTAGGCTACCAGGGTACCCATGTCTTGGTTAAGGCCATCCTCCATCGCCTTCCATGTTGGTCATCTTAGCATGATGGCAAGGTCGTCTGCGTAGCCGTACTTTCTAGATGCTATATCCGGTAGATCATGGATGTAAATGTTAAACAGCAACGGCGAGAGAACCGACCCCTGCGGGACACCATTCCTCAGTCCTCTGAGCCTGCTGCGCTGGCCATCGCTGGTCTGTAGGACGAAGCTGCGGTTTGACAGCATCTCCATGATGGACTTCACCATATGCCGATCCGGGATTGTCCTCAACACCTTCAGGTGTAATCCGCGGTGCCAGACGGTGTCGTATGCGGCAGTCAGATCCAGGTATACGACCCCAGCTTTCTCATTGTCCTGGAAGC
>OMKL01029481.1:13730-28360 GCA_900302295.1 Parasudis fraserbrunneri
CGATAAAAAAAATAAAAAATATATATATATATATATATTTTAAAAAATTGGCGACTGTAAACTACGCTACTGTCTGCCGCAATCCATTCAAATGTGCCAACAATTATCTTAACTGTATAGTGTCTCAAGTACCAAGTGAACCTGAGAATATAGTTACATAAGAGCAGGAAATATTTGTCCTGACATGGCAAACACTACAATAGTGGGTACTCTTAATTCTTATGCAAAGCACCTCAACATTTTTTACATAAATAGTAAAGGTAGGCCACCGCATTGCAGGATTTAGGCAATAAAAAACACTATAATAATAAAGTAAGGTTATTTATCATGTTATTTGGGTGAAGTCATTGTTTTTTACTCTCTCTCTCTCTATTTTTAAGTCTAAACTACATCTCTGTCTTACTAACTGCAACCAGTAGCCTACTACAGTGCAGTTTGCATGATTAACGTATGTGCTAAGCAGCTGCCTTCAGTAAACTTATTTTGACATGTGAACTGCCCTTTGGAGTGGAGTTATTTAATCTCTTCCAGGCCAGAAGTTATTCGGCCTTGGAGAAATTGGCACTGTATGAAGACCTGGTTTATTAAAACCTTTTGATTGTGAATTTTCATTACTCTTGCTCCTACATCCCCATCTCGATACTGCATGATGGATTGAATTCCAAAATTGGGTGCTGTTTTGAAATTCATCCAAAGTTTCCATAGCTTTTCCTTATTTGGCGAATGGTAGCCAATCAGTTTAATTTCTTGCTCATTCCACAGACCCGCGTCAAGATGGCCAACCAGTGCCACTATGACAAGCTCATGGGCTTCTTCTACAACAACAGCACGTCTGAATGGGATGGCACTCAGCTCATCCTGGTCCAGGTGGTGGGTTCTTTCTTCTGCTGTTTCATCCTGGTCTCCAACGCCATGGTCATCGCTGCCGTCATCACCAACCAGAGGTTCCACTACCCGTTCTACTATCTCCTCGCCAATCTCGCCGCCTCTGACTTCCTCGCCGGCATTGCGTACATTTACCTCATGTTCAACACGGGGCAAGTGTCCAAAAAACTGACGGTCAAGGGCTACTTCGTCCGCCAGGGTCTCCTGGACACCAGCCTCTCGGCGTCGCTGTCCAACCTGCTGGTGATCGCCCTGGAGCGCTACATCTCCGTCATGAACTGGAAGGTCCACAGCAACCTGACCAAGCGCCGGGTGACCCTGCTGATCGTGGTGGTGTGGGCCATCTCCATCTTCATGGGCGCCCTGCCCAGCCTGGGCTGGAACTGCATCTGCGACCTGGACAGGTGCTCCGAGCTGGCGCCCATCTTCAGCAGGAGTTACGTGGTCTTCTGGTCGGTGTCCAACCTGGTGCTGTTCCTGGTCATGGTGGCCATCTACACGAGGATTTACACCTACGTCAAGAGGAAGACGTCGGTGCTGAGCCCGCACACCAGCGGCTCCATCAACCGCAAGAGGACGCCCATCAAGCTGATAAAAACGGTCATGACTGTGCTTGGTAGGTATACAGGACTTCACACACTCTCCTGTCAGTCATGCAGCACCTTTTGATGAAAGAGTAGTGTGCGGAGGGATGCGCCGATACCATTTTTCCACCCCCACGATACAGATTCTGAGTTTGAGCCGATACGTACCGAGCTCCAATCCATTACATTCACAGAAGATTATAGACCATAGATAGATAGACCCGAATTTGGGGCCACTGGGCAAAAAGGATTGAGATAGAATCCATTTTTCATCATTAGAGATATCTAACATCTTTCTATGTCTCAACAATGCAGAAAACCTACTTGCTTTGCTACGAGTTACTGCCATGTTGCACTGTGCACATGCCTCTTGGTATTAGATTTTGGTAGTAGCCTTTTGGGGAAATTCTTGGATATGGACACTGTTATACGCTATTTTAGTCTGCACCAGCATCCCTTGTAGTGAGTCAAAACATTTGTCATCAGTGGCTGTCATCTTGTAGTCAGGAAATTGATACTCCAAATGCAGTCACAAAGTTCAAACTACAAAGTTCAAACCACTCACTGAATCATTGCTGAACATAGGGGATTGTAATCTGTGTTTTCCTGATAGGAGGCAAACCCCTGATGAAGTGAAAACATGGAGACACAATGCTGCATTCACTTATTTAAAAGTATTGTGTCTAGTAGGGCTGCTCAATTAATCAAATTTTATTTTCAATTACAATTATACTTCCAACAATTATGAAAACAAGAGAATCGAGATAAAACTGTTATTGTGTCGCATTCCGTTTTGCAATGATGCACTCGTTTTGTTGTGTGTTGTAAATCCACTATGGTCCCTTTTCTTTACAGTGGCGCCGTGCGTTTTCGCCCCTCTCTAAAAGCCCAAACTCACTCTCAGCCAGGCTGTGGCGTGTTTAGTTCAGCTTGAGCCAAGATGACGGAAAGAGAGTCTTTGGTCAATAAGACAGGTCAAACCAATTCAGCTGTTTGGAAACACTTTGGTTTCATGAAGTCTGATGAGGAACAACAACAATGAATAATTGTCTTAAAATAATCGTGGTTACAATATTGACTAAAATAATCATGATTATGATTTTTGCCATAATCGAGCAGCCCTAGCATCTAGTAAAGGTGAAAATACTCAGAATTCTCTCTCAACCAATGGGTTATTAGTCATATGCATATGGGCTTGTTATCGAGCATGTCTCTCTGCTGTGATGAGGTAAGAGCCCTGATTCAAGGTACATACAGTCTCTTATACCCTCAAATAGGGTCTCAGCTCCTCCCAAGGGAGCTAATACAATGGTCGGTTGGGTTGGTGCACCACCCTTGGCAAAGATGTTAATCAGGCAATACAATAAGTTTAATGTTTTGTATCAGGCAATACAATGGTTGCATGTCCTCTCTTTGATTAAGCACCCCATTGTCTTCTAAATATCCCAGATAGGTTTTAACTTCTGGGTCTGTGACCAGGTACCCATATGAAAGGAGCTGTCTCTGCCTGTTCTGCTCTTGGCCTATACAAATTCTGAATGGGTTTGGCTCCGTTGCTCAGTTCGCAGAAGCCTTAATTAACATCAGGGGGAAGGTACGGTGGCTTGTGACCTATTCATGTCAACAAAGCGAGGTTCACTCCGTAGGGTAATCAACAGGAAGTCATTCCATAACATAATCGCAAGGAAGCATTTATGAAACCAACATTTCTATCACACTATCCATAATGTCTGTATTATTGTTCATCCGCTCAGTGTGTGCTCAGTGCTTACTATGGAACCTATTGAGACAAATTAGTTTTACTCTCTTAAATAAAATGTATATTCAAATCAATTGACCCAAAAATACTGTTTCACAGAAGAAATTATGAGATGGACACAGAGTACTAGAGAAATGAGAGAGGAGGGTTTGGCAGGATTCTGTCTCAGGCTAGCGTGGGCACATGTGGCTCCAGAGGCGAAGGGTTGTAACTAACCCACTAAACCATTCTCTTGGCATCCCGTCCCTTTCACTGTTCCTCTTGGTGGCATAGTATGTGCACCATGATGAAAAACTACTAAAGCTGTGCTTAGAATTCTACCAGGCATTCCTCTTGTCACAGTTCATGGATTCTAAGGGTAAGATGGTGGCAAAGGCTTTTAAATGTTTATTTTTCATCTCATGCATTCACATCCCAGATAAAGGCTGTCAGATAATCCTATACTGGGCCCCTTTGGCTAGGTGTATGTGGCGTTGGAACAGGATCTGTTGCACTTAAGACACAACACCCCAGACCACGCCCCGCCCCCACCCTCCCCTTTAGCATAGCTCGGCAGGTCAGACAAGTTTGATTGTTATCAACCTCATCTCGACGCGTTGGAAGTCTCCAAACTTTGTTTTGCGTCAGTTCATTACCAGTCTTCCAGATAGCAAAAAAAAAAGAAAGAATGATTACGCCATGCCAGAGTTGTAGTGTTTTTACGTAGTTCCTCTGCAAGATAGTGGACCTGTCTTTGTTCTCTGTCTATTTTCTTGTACAGCTTGCCTGGCCGAGTGGTTAGATATGGTGTGTAGGAGCTGTCTGTCTTTATGGGAGTCTGCTGTGTAATTATCTCTCTCTGCAAGGACACAGCTCCTCGGCCTGCAAGGCATACCGGCCGCACCGCTCTTGAGACTGCATGGTCTGCGGCCTCCGCTGAAGAACCCCCCCCAACTAAAAGAACCTATACTTGAGGGCTCTGCAACCGGGCTGCAATTCCTTTCAGATGCCCCCATTGTCTCTTCTAGCCGGCTGAACTGTTGTTGCTCCAGTTGTCGTCTCCTCAGATTTCCAGTTGAGATTGTTGTGGCGCTATTGTGGTGATAAAAATAAGTGCATCCATTGGGGATATAGCATTTCTCTCTCTCTCTCTTTTTTTTAGCAAGCAAGAATTTTCCCACATTGATCTGTGGATGTCATGTTTATTTGTATAGTGTATTATCACAGTTACATGTCTCAAAGGGCTTCACATGCCATATTAATAATTCTATTTTCATGGTTAACGAATTGAGTCTCTTTATCAATGAGCAAATGGAAAACGTGATTGGTTTTAATATTCCACAACTGAATAGTTTTCGTCAAGAAGAAATGGTGATGAAATGAGTGTTGTCGTGAGTTAGAATGCAAATGGCCAAGATGAGATCTCATTTGCTCACACGGGAATTTAACTGCACACATTGAATGACTTAAGACAGCCTTAAAAAGTCGCTCATAAGCTTCTCAGCTCTTGAAAAACATGCTCGAAAGTGTCACGTGAGAGAGCCGTATGTGGCACAGAAAACATGGAGGGAATATGGATGGGGTAAAAAAAGGAAAATAATCTCAAAGCCTCTCATTTGAGGGTTTTAAGAGGCAGGCCCATTATTGGGGTTACATAAAGCACGAAAGTGCTTAACTCCTGTTTCGGTTGAATGGCATTTTGCACAGTCACAAGTGGCAGCAACAGGATAAACCAGTTCAGAGACGTCTTTGAGATATACAGTAACCCACACGTGCTGTAGTGTAACCAGAAGATTACAGTGGTTGAGTGCACTGTACAAATGTTGGACAAAGAGAAGTGAATCTAATTCTGTGGGTGGCATAGTGTAATACTAAAGTAACAGCCGAAATGTAAACATTTGAAAAATGTAAATGTACTTTTAATTAATGATTGTAGCGAATTACTGTTTTTGAGGCTATTAGACAGAGCATTTTGGTGAGACATTCCTAATGGTACCTAGATCTGTACGTGACTCATGCAGGTAGCCCCAAGATGTGTATATATGCACTGTAGGCATATCTTTTATCGTTGTTTTGTTGTATTGTTTTAGTACACCTATGCATCATAGTCCTAGAACGCTTTGATCACAGCCTCCATGTACTTGGCCTAAAAGACATTCATTTCAAGCATGTCTGAGGGAGTGAGAGCTCCCTTGGCAAGATAATAATCTCACCAGCCTATTGTATGTAGGCTACAACCACCATGCCCCGCCCCCCCAGAGATCCTCGTAGAATAAATACTGCCCAACTAAAGGCACACATGTGCTAGAAACATGCTTGCCTTCAAAACCCAGATTTTTTCCCCCTCTTAGTCAAAGATTAGAGGGAATGAAAGTACACTGTAAAAGGAAGGGCATATATATCATGTAAACTGCTAGTGGAACCCCATTTGATGGGGTTTCACTGTAAAATCCTTTTTACTTTCAAATCTCTACGTGAGTGAAAAACATAAGACCAATTGAGGCCAGCACTTCTACCAGACCTTTAGTAAGAGTGTAGTGTGTGTATGAGAGAGAGAGAGAGGGAGAGAGAACGAGAACATTGGCACTGTTATTATCCTGTGTTTTTGTTGTGCAGATATATTGAACCTGTAGAGCAGAGAAGCAGCTAACAAAGGCAAGTCGCTACTTGCGCCTTTTCCGCAGTCCCAGAAATCTTCCGTCAAATCCTTCTTTTGTGTCCTAACATGTTTGAAATGGGTGACTAATATGGTCGGGAACTGTGGCCCAGTTAAGATGAACAGTGAGACATTATTTACCACACAAACCGAGATATGCAAAAAGACAAAAGCATTTCTATTCCATTCGAAACAATGGTGGTCTTGTGTTTCCCTAACCTGTACTTGCTTTCTATGCCAGAACTTCCTTCCTTTGTGGTTTACTTGAAAACATCAAACAGACAATAATTTAACTTTAATTACTAGATATTTGCACCCAATGTTTTACTCATTATTAACGTTAAACTGCTAGTTCTTCTCAGAAATTGAATGGGTGACAATCATGGGCTTGGAATTATAAGGTTCTATCTATAGTCAGGGTAGTTTTGAGACATTGAGTCGGCTGTTTGCAGAGTTGCATTATATGAATAACAAATTTTTCACCAAAATGTCAGATACAACCTTATCACAGTCACAACATGTTTCCAACAAAGCAAGTGCAGAGCAGCCCTCTAACCATGTGGGTGTTGGTGTAATTTGCTTTCTTAGGTGCCTTCGTGATCTGCTGGACCCCAGGCCTGGTGGTTCTACTGCTGGACGGCCTCCACTGCGAGGAGTGCAAAGTGATGCGCTTCAAGCGTTGGCTTCTGCTCCTGGCTGTGCTCAACTCGGTCATGAATCCCTGCATCTACTCCTACAAGGATGAGGAGATGTGGACCACCTTCAAGAACCTCCTGCGCTGTGTCGGCAACGGCACCCGGCGCCAGCGGTCGTCCAAGGCCAACTCCAGGCCGCTGAGCTCAGCACAGGAGACTGGCAACAGCCAGCCGCCCTCTGAGGAGGCTAAGAGCGACGACCAGGACATACTCAAGACCTGACCTGGAGAATTTCTCAATAACTTTTTTTTTAGAAGCTCCAGAAGTTCTGCGCAGGTCTGGTTGGACATCCAATTGATGATGTAGATGGACCGTAGACTTGAAGGACAACCTCAATGGGACATTGCTGTCTTCAGGGCAGTGGAATTGGATTGAAGGGACACGGACAGAAGGCCTGCCACACTGCAGGACTGGACTTGGAATGAGTGGCCTTCTATGCACCATTATAAACTCCAAAATGAGTTGAACTCTGAGGAATATAGCAGTCTAAGCGCTGAAACACACTGGAAGTGGACCGAGCGTGGAATGGACACTGAACAGCACCAGCTTCACTTCGGTGTCCATGTTAGGCTGAAAACACACCGAAGTGCCGCGAAGCACCGGGAAGCCCGGCCAGTTTCCATTCGGTGCCCATGTTAACCCGTCGGGCCGTTCATTCTGGCCACGCCATGGCGCGGAGCTCCGCAGCTGGCTCGCACGATCTTCAGTGATAGTTTCGGCGTCTGGTCTATTTTCTCTGCGTGCCGCAAGAGCCTCTTCGTGTGATTGGCGCAGAGGATGAAATGGCTTCTGGTGTGAACAGCCAGGCTCCTGCTCGCACAAGAATTGACGCTTTGCGGCGCTTCAGCGCCTGGTGTGTTTCCAGCATTAATGGGCACTGCTGTCCACACAGGCCGCACACAGCTCACAGAGGGGAAGGCATAAAATCTGCATCAAGGCTATTTTCTTGGCGCTTGAGATGTGGACTCCAGAGAAGTACACTGGGAAATTCAATTGCAGCGCCCCCAGAATACATAAAAAAACCCTGTGCTTGGTGTGTTTGCTCTAATGCCAATATGCCTCTGGCGTGTGGCCATTCTGCCTCTGCTTCCAGTGTGTTTCAGGGGTAGTGGTTGAGGAAAGATTCCGATATGAAGTACACATCCTTACATTTCTCCTTTTTACCTCGTGTCAAAAAGGGTCAAAATTAAATTACTCAAGACTCAAGAGGATTCTACTTTCTCTGTAATGTAGATCATATAAATACACATATGGAGCCATCAGTTGGGTTGACTATTTGTAGCTTATATTCTTTTAGACAGTACTGTCATGGATGAAATGGTTAAGAAATGGAACTTACATCTTTAAGGTCAGGTACTAGTGTGCTGTAGTACTGTTTTTTTGTTTTTTTGTTTTTTTTAAAGAACTGTGTTTTTATACAAAGGGAAATATACTGTAAACTACTGTATTGTATAGTATGTGTACACATGCATCCTGTAAGTTATTTTAACGTCATCTTTAAGACAGCATTATCTGATTGTTCTGGGCTTAAGTCAATACTGCAGTAAAGTGTGGACAGTCAAACAGCAACACCTTGCTTGACAGAACAAAGCAGTGTATTTTACCACTGGGGGAGTAGACAACGCAGTCACTCCATTCACTCCCAAAACGATACAGATCCACAAAACCCCAGCAGCAGCAGCAGCAGCAGCAGCAGCAGCAGCTCTTCATTAAGACAAACCTGCTTTCCCTGTGGAATTTCTCCTTCTTTTATGACTCAATCTATGACCGCTGTCGCTCTGCTGCAACAGCTACTCACCTGAGAGCGAGGTTGTAAGCGGATGTTGCAACACGCTGGATTCCTGACGGAGGTGTAAGGCTGAGTGTAGGCCTGCGTGTGTCTGCTGGAGCCATAAAAGGATATGACTGAATGAGACTGGAACTCCCCTGAGCCCCTCCAAAGACGTATTATCATTATTATTATTATTATTATTAGGAATCATTTACAGCGTCAACCTAAACTCCTCTTTTTACCTGCTGTACAGTATTTATGCAAGTTCAACCACTCCTCCTGTAAAAAAGGGAATGACTTCATTAAAGCCATTTTGGATTCTAAATTTTTGGAGCGTGTTTGAATGCTACTTATGTCACGTATGGGTAGCGTAAACAGGATAGCTTACATATCCGCCGTCTGCGATGGGACTGTGATAACGGTCGCGGTATGCCAGTTTTAATGCTAGCGAAAGGCGCAAGAGGCTGCGTGGTTATAGAGAGTTAAGGGCTTGCGAGCCACACTGCTATAAACAGGAAGGGTACAATTGCAGATGCAGACGTGGTCTTTGACCACACCATAGTGTTTTGACCTATATATTTTTTTCTTCCGTTTTACCATGGTACCCGCCATTGTATAAATAATTTACCATGGTACTGCAATGGCAAAAGTCATGGATCACCATGCTACCACTTTTGTCCTCAAATAACACCATGGTATAATCCACTTTAAATCATGATACCAGTGGTGCATGGCGTTGTTTTGTGGTCATTACCATGATGACGGTGACAAAAAAGAAGAAGTGTGGAAATACTTTTTGTAAGGGATATCAAAGTCAAGGGGAATGTGTTTCAAAATGTACTGTCTCTTTAACTTTTATTTATAGACCTATAGACTTACAAATGACATGTAATAATGACACCATTTATACAATAGATGTTAGATAGTAATAAGCTATGGTCCTAATGATCATCTGACAGTAGTATCAGTAATAACTTGCTCAAAAGTCATAGTGGAGTGGAGTCCATGAGAATCGCCACTAGGGTTGGGTATTGAGTACCGAGTGGTACAGGTTCCAACATGGTTGATACTAGCCAGACCGAATCATGTCTGACGGAAATAAGCACCGAAATCATGAGGATTGAGGGACAGGCAAGGAAAACAAGAAATGGCCTACGTCCTCCGAATCGAATGGCTAGCAGAGCTCTTTTTGCTAGCAGTTTCCATGGCTAAACTAAGTACAGTACTGAAACCAAATGAATAAAATGCACTTATACTGTAAGCAGTGTGGTGCCACCATATGTTCCATCTGAGATGCTGGTTTTCAGAGGCAGGTCAGAGGGAACAGATGGAGAGTTATGAATGTAAAAACGGCTCTCTGATAGAACAAGAGATGCCATGCACCAAGTTTAAACTGGTGATTTGTTGTTTGCATGGTATTTTTTTTTTTACAAAGAAGAAAAGTAGCGCTTTTGGTATCGTTTAGGAACCGGCATCATTTTAAAGTATCGGGTTTTGGCACCAGAATTGAAAAAATTCAGGTGATACCCAACCCTAATAATCACTGCCCTAAATTGCATGTTTTTAAGAGGTGGTACTTGAGAATGATTAGCTCTATTTAGATAATCTAATGGAAGGTCTGTTACACCATGAGACTTGTTGAGTTGATATGAATGACATGAAACAAAAACGGTGATTTTTGAACAAGATTATACATAGCTACATTAGTATTTGCCACATAAAGTTTATCTTTATAATTTATTAACTGACTACAATTCATCCAAAAGTGAGTTTTACTCACCGGATATTTGTATATTGATATCGTATTACATTATAAAGTCCTTCTAAATGAAAAAAGTTATTACATGATGAAAAGTTATTACATTATCCAGTATTATCACATTATCCGGTGTTACAAGGCCTTTAATGGCAAGCCTTTGGTTTCCATGGAGTCAATCAAGTCAATTGCTAAAGTGATTGAGAAAAGCACCCCCAGACAGTTAAAAGGGAGGTCCAGTATCGTCCTTGGATTTTGACAAACACTGCACTTGTATCAGAGTCACAATTTCAAAGCCTTAATGACCACCTGTTGTGGGCTGAAAGCGTCTTTGGAATTAGAGGTGCTCTCAGGAAGGTTTTCGACCGTTTGGAATGAGGATGGTGTACACTCAACCACACACAATTATGTTGAAGAAGCACGTCATTTAATGGTTGAGTCTACACAGCCCTAATTGCTGGTGTTTTAAAGTGAGGACCATGTAGACTCAGCCAAGCGATCCCAAATCTTACTGAGTAAACATTTCAAATCCACTGAAAAACACTACTGTTTAAAAGAAAGAGGACAGGGTCTAGACTAGGGAAATATTACATTCTATAGATCATACATGGCCATATCCTGTGCACACACAATATAAAGTATATATGCACACATTCATCAAATTTTTTTATGTAAATATTAAACAATATACACCAAAAGAAACGACATCATTTAAACATTTTCTTGTAAGCTGTTGATATCTTTACCATGGAGTTCCAATGACTTGAAAGATATTTTTAATCCCCCTTTAGTTACAGACAGCTCTTGCAACTTTCCCGCCCCCTTTCATTTAGATTACACACTTGAATCAGCCACTTCACAAACCCCATTGTTCCCAATCCTCTGTTCTCCCTGAAACCACAAAACCACAACCATTGTTTACTTTTTCTCTGATATTTTAAGTAATCTGCAAGTATGCCATCCCTAACCACCATTTTAATTGGTTGTTTGAGTTGAAATGACACGATGAATTGACATTTCTCAAGTCGTGGATTAAATTGTATAATTACAACCAGAGTGTCTTGTCAGCTGACGACCAGATGAGAGATAGTGAAACTTTGTACCTTCGTCTCTGAGAGAGTGACACAGCATTTGAATGACATGTGACTATGAGTTCCAGGTTAAGGTCTAGTCGTTACACCGAATTCTGGTTATGTGGTTTCAATTGAAAACACGCTGTAGTCTAGAGGGGAGTATGTCGTCATCAGCAGAGCCCACCCCAGACCTGTCGTGACTGTTGCTCATCACTTTTACACACCCTCAAACGTGAGCTGTAAACTGTGGTGCGGTCCTTTTTTCTTTTTTTCTTTTTTTTTTTTCTACAGCTGTGCTGTAATTATGTGTTCTCAAGAAGCCAATTAAATTTCACAGATGGTCAGAAGTGCTGTTGGTTGTTCTTAATCTCAAAATGCAGGCAAACAGTTGGAGGCAGAGATGGAACGAGGGACTGTAAATGGCCTGTTTCAGTGACATACTAACTTTCAGCTCCAAATAGATAACGCATACAGCCATGATGGATTGAAATGTGTTATAAAATAGTGATGTAATGTAATAATGCATGACATAAAATATAAAATATTATACAGGCATTATAGTATATGACCCATTAGAAGTGCTTACAGCAACATATAAGATAACATGTTATGTCTCTTCATGTAGTAAATTTGAGACTGCCCATCATTTAGGTTGGTTACTGATACAGGGCACATGTGTTATATGAGCTGATAACCCACACTTGAGATGCATTAAAATAAATTGCGAATACCCTTAGAATACTTTCTACATGTATGCCATCGAGTAAAGTGCTCACTGGAACCTGAGAGTAAAACTAGTTCTCAGATCGGTACTCCCACCGTCAAGATCCCTTATGACTATGGAACCGAATCTTTGGAGATCTGTAGGTCTCATGTAAAGGTACATGTAGCTGTGCTGGTTTGCAAGCAGTGCCTGGATTCAGCGGAGTAGTGTTGGTGGTGGTGTTGGTCTATGTGAAGGTGAATGTGAGGTCAAAGCACCTTGTGAAGGAGCCCATCCCCCAAAAATGATTGGAGAAGCTCTTCTCTTGATTTGACAATTAAGGGGGCTTCAGTGTCTCAGAATAGAGGGCAGGACACACACACACACACACACAACCAAAGCAACACGCGCACACACACACACACACACACACACACACACACACGTGTGCTCGCTCGCACAGTCAACCCCTCACTCACCCAGTCAGACAGCTTCAGGACACAACCACCGCAGCAGTTCTCATGGCTCTATGGGCAGTGGCATCCGTCTACCTGTCTCTCCTCTGGGTAAGTCTACCATACCCTGTGGGTGGATGCTGTTTATCGTAACATTTCATGGTGATATGATGGAGCTTATTTTGTCACTGGGGGGGGGGCATTTAGAACAAGTGTCATGCAAGCTTGTGGTTAAACTTGTAACTACCGGACGCTAGTTGGCACGGAGGTAGGGTCAGTAGAAAACGGAAAACATCTACCATTGAGAATCTACAGTAGCGCAGAGCAAGGGCATGCGAAACGGCAGTGGAAATCGGTTCTGTCGAAAAAGCACATTTCCCCCCTTTCTGCTGGAGGGTTTCCCGGCCTCCTTGCTTTTGTTGGCTTGTCAGAAACACTTGCGGCTGCAGGCACGACCCGCGTCGTCTCAACGTGTTGTCTGGCTCTCACCCCCTGGCATTCTCCTCACAGCATGGCAACAGACTTGTTGTGTGTGGGGCCATTTCTGCGCACAGGGCTCTGAGATATAGGATATTTGTGATTTTAGAGTCAAAGTCATCCAAAACAGCATCCTTTCTTTTTTTCTTCTTCTCTGGCAACGATGATGACCTGGGTTGCTGTTTTTTTCTTTTGGTCAGTTTGTCATCTTAATTTTGGCTTACACGCAAGAGGGCCCTACAGTGGAGCTTTTAATTTTTTATTTCTTTTTTCTTTTTTTACTTCAGTTATTTACATGTATTGCCAGCACTGATTCACTTATAATTCACTATGCACACATTACTCTTGGGTGCATCTTCATGATGATGTGTCTACACACACACCCAAGATAATGTTGCTTCATAGATGATTGCAATGAATTCCTTTTCAAATAGAATTATAGCTTGCTGTCTCGCTTACAGGGAGTGAGTTGCTGGCATGACCTGGATAACACAGAGTATGACTGTTGGCCAATTGACAGTCCCAATGATTACAACATGGTAAATTGTGGAGGTAAGTCTTTGTCTGTCTGCCTGGCTTTTGCTGTTTTGTTCCACTCATTTGCTTTTTCAGTGAGCTTAAACACGTTGATGTCGATCACTTGTGTTGAACTGTCATTGGTTCTTTTTTTAGTTGCCATGTTGAATAGTGCTGGTTAAAAGGGGAAGGAGATGAAAATCTGGGCCAGATTTGATACATGTTCACTCAACTGTGTGAGCAAGTGCACACAGGCACTCAGAGCCTTCCCTAGACTTTTGGAGGCCCTTGGCAAAAAGTCATTTGGGGGCCCCTCCTTTTTACCTTAAATCACATGATGATTGACATTACAAGGGGCCCTCTTACTGGTCAGTTAAATGATGTTTGACATAATGATTGACGTTTCGATGGGCCCTCTGATTGGCTGACTGACCTCCCTATGACCAATTAAATAACTACGATGACCTTGATTAAATAATTGCACTACTAATTCAGTAGTTATACTGACATTTATAAAACAATTCTGATTGGTTGTGGGCCCTATTACGGAGCGTGCACTCATGTATGCATGGTATGCCTTCTTAATACATGTATGTGTGTCTGAGGGCACACTCGTGTCATACTGTGAATGGTATGCATACTTGTCTGCGTGTGTGCATTCATGGTCTGCCTACATGCACATGCTCGCTGCATGAGGGATGTGTCTGTATGTTTTGACGTTGGGATATCACATGTGTCTGTACGTATGCCTATTGGGCAGCATATGGGGTGGCCTCGAGGTTAAAGAAGTGTGTAAAGAGTGTCACTGGGTTGTTGTTTTTTCGAACCCCAGACGAGCAGGAAATGATGGTCAGGAGTAGGAGAATGAATAACGCTCTCCCCCCCACAATATCCATGCTCAAGCAAGGCACCTCATCCCCACCTGCTCCAGTGGAGTTGCTCAGTGGCCAACAGTCGAAGAGACTGTGGTTGTACTGGGCAGCTCCCCGGTATGAATGTGTTGCAAACTGTGTGAGTGTGAAGCAGAGCATTACTGAAAAAGAACATGTGTGCTGTCATGATGGTAAATACTGTAAAAGTTAAGATAAATAGACAGACAGCCAGCCAGCCAGACAGACAGCCAGCCAGACAGACAGACATATAGATAGATAGATAGATAGATAGATAGATAGATAGATAGATAGATAGATAGATAGATAGATAGATAGACATGTTACATATATATGTTCAGACAGATAGGCAGACAGACATGTTACACAATATGTTCAGACAGATAGGCAGACAGACATGTTTCATATATGTTCAGACAGATTGGCAGATA
>OMKL01029659.1:1203-17200 GCA_900302295.1 Parasudis fraserbrunneri
CCCCCCCCACCACCCCCAGATTATGCAAGCATACATAAAGATAAAGATAAATGAGATACTATAAAAGATAAATACACGTAAAAACCTCTCTTTAAAAAGTAGGCTCGTTCGTCGGCAGTAGGCTCAAAAACTATTTACAGTCTGTAGGATGTGCAAAGCAAACCTTTAAGCAAGTATTAAGTGAATGTGCAAGGTCAGCATTAAAGGAAACATTAAGTGATAGTGCAAATGAATATCTGTACAAGGGTATGGTATATGATCAGTCAGTAGGTAATTGTACAGTTACTACAGTACAGTTACTACAGTCCTTATTTTGCTTCATGTTGGAATGTGGATGGCTTGTGGGTGGTAGCTTCTCTCTTCAGGCCGCGGTAACGTTTGCCTGACCTCAGCAGAGGGAAGAGTCCATTGTTCGGATGTCTGGTATCCTTTATGATTCTCTTTGGCTTTTAGACTAGCACTGCTTTTTGTAAATGTCCTGCAGGTCTTCTGGAGTTTTCCTCCAGTAGCACGCTCAGCTGACCACACGCTCTGCAGGGCCTTGCAGTTCTCCTCTGTGCTGTTCCCATACCAGACGGTGATGTTCCCAGACAGGATGCTCTCCGCGGTGTATCTGTTAAAGTTTATTTAGTACCTTGGGGGGGGGGCCATCTTGAACTTCCTCAGATGTCTGAGTCAGTATAGGGCCTGCTGCGCCTTCTTCGCCAAGCTGTCTCTGTGTGTGGTGTGTCCATGTCAGCTCCTCTGATGTGTGTGCCAGAGTATTTGAAGTTGCTCACCCTCTCCACTGGAGCCCCATTGATCCTGAGTGGGTTGTATTCTCCCGTTTTCATCTCATTTTAAGAAGGTCCACTTTCGGCGCTTTTGTCTCGCTGACAATCAGGGAGAGCTTGTTTTCCCACCACAGTGCCAGGATCTCCACCTCCTCTAGGCAGGCCTCGTCGTCACTGGCTGAGATCATCAGGCCAACTACGGCTGTGTCGTCAGCAAACGATGATGTTGGGAGCTGTGGCCTGGCCTCACGGTCGTGTGTACAGGGAATACAGGAGGGGGCTCAGTCGCTCTCGCCCACAAACCCGCAATGTAAAATTAAATAAACTTTTCAAAACAACCATCTTATGTATCATTTAATTAATGCAATAAATGTTTCAAGACAATTACAGTTTGGACTGAAGACATTTTATTCTAACAACATTCCAGTCAATGTAAAGTCATCTCAAGCCGACAAATTTACTGTAAGAAAGAACATAAAAAAGTGTCTGCTAAACTTTACAAGATTCCTTATGAGCCTTTTGAAAAATCCCTCCAAGCTCACCCTTGTTCAAGTGCACATCTGGATGAGAGAGGATACGTTCGAGAGAAAGAGAGAGAGCGAGAGACTACATTACCCCTTCTATTGTAATGGATTCAAATAGATACTGCAATTATTCCCTCTTTCTTGGCACAGCCTTATAAATAAAATAAAAAATGCCCCTCTCTTACCGCTTCCTTTCATCCCACCTGTCTTATTGTTTGCTGTCATAATGCTGAAGTTTGAACTGCCCATGGAGAGAGGAATGACGTCATTCCCTCTTTATTAGCATAATTACCAAAATAGCGTATGGAAACGTTTCCTGGCTGCCTCATCATCAAGTGGTTTGTTTTTTGCCGTTTTGCTGGTGTAGGGTGGAAATTGGTTAGAATTGATTCATATAGATATGATTGGTGTGATGCAATAATAATAACAATAAATATATGATAATTATATTATATATAATATAATAAATGGGATTTATATAGTGCTTTTTTACAACCCAAAGTCGCTTAAATGACAGAATGGAAACAAAAGCTGAATGATGAGGCGTTGCTAGGTTACTCGTTGGAAGTCACATTGCGAGGTCTGTACCGGTATTATAAAGGCATTAACAACTCATTTTGCTGTGCAGGGCAGACCATCACGCTCCAGCCCACGCTCCCCGAAGGCGGAGGAGAAAAACCGACAGTGACCTTTTTTCCCCCTCCTCATCATCATTCATCGCGGGGCAGTGGTGGCCTACGTGTAACAGACTTGTGACCAGAAGGTCACCGATCCAAACCCCCCCGGAGAACGAGTACCACTCTCTCCCCTCCTCCCTCAGCGACTACCATCGCAGTGCCCTTGAGCAAGGCGCTTAACCCCCCCGACTGCTACAGTGGAGCTAGTCAGAGAGAGGCCACTAGTAGAAGGACTACGGTTGTGCCGAGCACCTGAAAAGCAAAGGAATAACCGCACACTGGATTGCACACTCCCACGCAGAGAGTTGGACGACGTTCCACTGTCAAACATCTCCTTGCCAAAGAGGAAGTAAACTAAAAGGTGCTACTTATTTTCATATTATTTTCCCTTAAAATATTTAATAAACAATCTTCTATTAATTGTTCCCCCTATCCTTTTTTTTTTAACTTGACCCCCCTGATGACCTGTTACACAGAACCATCTGGGTAGTTGTCCTTTGAAACTGTCTGGGATAGAACTTGGCAGAGTATCTTTGCCCATAGCCGCCAGCAGTTCCTCAAAGGTCACCGATTGGATGACTGTATTCTCGCGTGATCTCATGACGCCAGCTGCCGTGCAAGGTTAATCCTTTTTAGCCTACTTTACAAATAAGAGCTGAAAATGAGTTGGAGAAAAAAAGTGTCACTAGTATTTCACTTCACAGCGTCTGTGCAGCCATGTTCATTCACTGTGTCCACGGAAACGACGATGAAAGCAGCCATGGAGGTATGGTTTCCTTATGCAGAAAATATAGTCGTTTGCTTTTCTGATAACTAACCATATCACGGCATAACTCATAATAAAAAAAGGTTCAGACGAGCTTAATATTTGGTATTATTAATTAATTTCAGGAGGAGGCCTGCGCCGATGACGCACGCACAAATCCTTACCTCTGGTCTCGGTTACCTGCTCCTACCTGTCTCCCCGCCCCCTACCTGTCTCCCCGCTCAGTACAGGCACACATCTATGCACTCCCTGCCCCGGCCCACCTTGCCGAGCGTAAGACCCCGTGCATTCACGCCAGACCGCCAGTAAGGCATGTGTATCAACCCCCTCTATCATCCATGTTCTGCTTCATCCGCATGTTATCAATAAATACCTTGTACCTTATCTACGCGTTCTGCTTCGCCATTGGTGTCGGCCGAACTAGTGAATTGGTTATTTGTGATACTATGTACAGTATGCACGCGATTAAAAGTTATTACTGCATTTTTTTTTCAAACTAATTTGATCGCTTTTGCTACAGGAAAAAGACATTTGGGGTAGAGATGTTTCACAGGCTGTGTGACGTACAGCAGCTCTGCATAGGTGTGTGAAGAGGAGTTCAGCTCCCATTAATACAACAGGGTCTTCATCAGACAAACATTTCTTTTTAGTTTTAGTTGTTTCTTTTCGCCTGATAGAGATCCTGTTGGGTTCAAATCTCGCCTATAGACCTTTTCTAACTTTCTAACTTCTAACTGACAACATAAACATTCGAAATGAGCCCCACGTTTATTTCCTGTTGCAATGTTTGCGAACACAATAGCTGACGGGAAATACACTTGGGCCCAAGCTGCAGTTGTAGTGCCATGATCAATTATTTATACAATGGCTGGCACCGTGGCAAACCCGAAATTACCATCATACTATCATGATACTTTTTCATAAGGGTGTTCCCCTAGCAACGGAATTCTACTGAGAAGGTCTATAAAAAAGTATCGGGGGGCTGTAATCCAGTATGTGGATGTTCCTTCGCCTCAGTCTTCACGTTAAGCCCACCTTTATCCTGCATCTGGCCTATAAGACGGGTTGGATGTGTACACACCGCTACCCCACTGTGCACCAAGCAGCTCGCAGGTGTGAATCCCTGTAAGTCTGAAGCATGCCGTTGCTGTAAAGGAACACATGTAGCAAATGTTCCCTGGGTAAATAAAGGTTGAAAAAAAAAAAAAAAAATAATAATAATAATCTAGGGGCTCCATCTCCTGTTTGGCTATGCAGCTGAATCACGTGCCAGCTCCGATTAGCGGCAACAGGGCTCTGCCGGCCCAGTTCCTCTCAGGGGCCTGTCCAGGGGCCGGCAGTGGGGGATACGACCTTGATGTTGCATGGTAAACCAGACGATTCACAACGCCACCCTGAATCCAACCCCTGGGAGAGCTCACCTCCTCGGCTCGGTTTGTTTTGGGGAGAGGAATCTAAACTCGGGTCCACACCAAACCGCCGCATCCTGGCCCACCTGTTTGGGCTGGTTTCCTTCGGGCTTCCGAATGAACCATTGAGCGACTCATTTGAAGTATTATTTATTAGTTGATTAATTATTAATATTAATCAATTACAATTTGCATCTGATGTAGCGGATTGGATTTCTCCATATTTGTCCAAATATGCAATTTCCTCGCATGGTTTTTCTTTTACACTTTTTAGTTTTAAGTTCTAAATGACTCAACATCATCATACTAAACAAACATCAAATCACATATGTGCTTAAGGTGACAGTAGGGGCTAGCCCCTAACTAATCACAGACAGTGGATGTAAATGGGACGATGACACGACATACATTTTGTTTAGTCTGAAAACCATTATTTTGAACAAAACGCGATGAATATCGATTTTTACTTTCACTCTTTTACGAGATACCAAAGACATTATCCATTGAATTTCAATTATTCATCTGAGTTTTGGGGTTTTTAAACTGCAAAAATGTCAAGGTGGTATAACTGTCCACACATGGATGTAAACAACAAAACAACAAAACACACTAAAATGTTTTCATGTTAGATTGCTATGAAATAAGTATATTTGGTACATCCCGCACGCCCGTTGGAAAAAAAACAAAAACAGGATCTGTGACCATAAATGTTCTATTCGTAATCATGATAATTCATCTGTGGCTCGGTGTCATAATAGTCATAACCACAGCTTGAGTGAACTCCATTACATGGGCACTGAGACCGTGAAGACGCCACGGGGAGGTGGGAACAGAGACAGAATACTTCCCCAAGGAGAGAGGCTTATTGGATTGTCTTCCTGAGTACCCTCAGTCCCAATAGGATGAATGAGGAGATTTCATTTGTTTTGTTTTTAATTGAATAGGATCATTTATGTTGTGTTTCGTTTTGTTTTAGTGGCCTGCATTATGAGACTGAGGAGTTTTTTTAATTCATGTGTCTGCACCTTTTGCTTGGTTGGGGTCATCTATAAGTAACTAGAATGGCTCTCACTGAGATGCCTACACCCGCGTGAGCGGGCGAAGCCTGCAAGTGTTGCTCTCCCCCATCTGGGTAACACCAGCTACGTCAGTAGCCCACTACTGACCTCAAACCAACTACAGCACAGCAACAAACTAACCACACCCCCCCGCGGTGTTTCCGTCGCCGTGGGAAAATGTATCGGCCCTTTTCAACCGAACGGCAATTTCAACCCTATGCGGATTGAAACGCATTCGGTGATGTTTCGTGTTGAGTCAGTACACCGGCAACCAACCGACATCCGAGTGTTTTCTGCCTATGTCGATGCCCTGAATGAGGACGAACTTGCTCCTCAGCCGTGGAGAATTGAACCGCCGCTATTCTTGAGTGTGGGCTGAGCAGCACAGACGGCGACATGCACGGCCTCTGACAACGCAACTTTGTCATATCAAAGCGAAGACAAATCCATTTTCAGGAGAGAGGCTGACAAGGCGAATAAAACTGTACCCCAACACTTGTATTATCCACCCTTTGGACAGATTCTGAGGGATGCGATTCTTCATTATTGGAAAAGAAATGAAAATAAATCGTCGCCGCTCTGGTGTTGATGAATGCGCATGGAAATGACAGATGGATGAGAAGGAAAAGGTTGCTTTAAAAGCACCGGTGGTGGGAAGACTCAGCCGTTTACATTACGCCGTCTTCCTTTTCTGTCTTCTCTATTTTAGATCATTTACGGACCGCATGTTGCCATAGTGGTGAATGTTCTGAGTGACCTGGCACACTTGGGCGCGCGAGCCTCATCTCCCTACATACTGTAGCGATCTTGCTAATATAAAAAGGTGAGTGTCCACACCGGGTATTATTCACGACAGTAGAGTGTCTTTCCTTCCTGTACTCGACACAGGGCTATTGTATGGCCATACAAAGAAATGAATGAAACTCAAAACAACCTATACGCTCCCTCGTCAACCGCAGAATCCAGAGAGCGCAACCCCCCCAGAATACCATTCTGTTCTGTTCCGCTTTAGTAAGGGAATATACGCCGACTAGGAAACGTTGTTCTGAGCCTACATTTCATTCCTGCCGTGAATGGAGCGAGACGCTTCACCGGGATTGACCTCCGTATGTCCTTCCGTTTTGGAGTCGCGGCCTGTGACAGCAGTGCGCACTCACGTTTAGAAACCGCAACGGCGCACCGGATCATCCGCCACAGCCTTTTAGTTCTACACCAGTGACTGGTCTCTGAATTCTTTTTTTTTTTAAAGCTGCAGGTTTGGATTCTCTCCTTCCCAGGAGACGGACAGTGGGCGTGTAGAATAGTGTAGTGAGAAAGAAATGTGCGTTTGTATGCCCATTCCAGCCTCGTCTTGTTTGGCCAAATAGCGAACATTGGAAATACTTCACCTATAAACCTATGGCTGGTGTGGACAGATACAGACAGAACCACGGACAGGAGTGATTGCAGTACCCCCTCACCAGAGCTTTGTGTGTGTCATAAAGCCACAGATGAACCAGATGAATCCTGGGACTGTGCTGACATCACACAGCAGTGTCTCCTCCATTGCCGATAAAAACTCAAGTTAACAGTGGTAGCCCATTTTCCAAACTGCTCAGCCTCCTTGAAAGATCCATCATTGCCACTAGCCTATGTACATGTGACCACACCTACACACACTGGCACAACTAGACAGACAGACTGACTTGACTCATATAATCTAAAAGCATCATTACTGCATATTATGAATAAAATAATAATGATTAAAAAAAAAGCTGTGTTAAATTAGAGGTTGGATAGCAAAGATCTGAGGGGTCATGAATGTGCACAACGCCTCCGCGTAGGCTACGTGGAGAGGCTCCCGCAACCTACGGATACCCACCCCCCTTGTGTGTGCAGCCCTACGCAGAGCCGGCTTCACGTGCGTGAGTCGCACAGGAATGAATGGACCGTCACGGGTTTCATTCCCCTGCGCGGCTCAACGATTAGATCGACGGCAGGACCATCGGCCAGGAATAGTGTTTGGGTTTCATGTGTGGCGCAACGGGTGGAGCAGGGCACGGACGTTCCCATCGGGGGCCACCCGCGCAGAAATGTATCCGCTCATGGTACTGTAAAGGCACTTTGTATAAAAGGCGTCCATCAACTGCCATATTATACGTTCGACAGTTGTAATTCTAAACGCAGCAGACCTATGTCTGAGAGGTGGGGTGGGCAATTTCAGAGAAATGAGGAAGAGTTGACCTTACATGTCCGGCAGGCGTAGAGCAAAGCTCTGCATCTCTTTTCGAGCCCCGGCGCTGTGTGGTACGCTACACGCTACAAAGGTTTTTCCGCGGGACTCCCAGAGGCACCGGCAGCTTCAAGCTGGATTAAAAAAAAAAATTATAATAACAAATATTTCCCGGCCTCTTATCGCCAGGCAGTTTTCCCCGCTGTGTGTACTTTTCAACCAGGAACACGGTTGGTGGTGTTGGTTTTCCGATGACATCACTCGGCAGGTCAAAAAAAATCGGATTGGTTGTTAAAATTCAGGCCACCCTGAGATTTTGGAGTGTCTGATTACAGGGCCTGGGAGAGTCACAGAGACTGTTTTTTTTTTCCTCAGCGCATTTGATTTATTGGTAGCAGTTGCGCTGTAAAGAAAATACCAAAATGGTTCCAAAATAAATTGCCTAACCCACCTTTAAATGTTTTTAATACAGCAGGCCCTCACAGTTGGCAATTTGGAAAAAGTAGCATCATCTCATTGTGAATATAGAAAATCAAGGTGGGGTATTATTCCACGAAGCAGGATTAGCCTGTTGGCCTGATAATGGGTACACTTGGATAGATGTAGGCCCATATCTTGACATTTTGAATGTGAATTTGTAGTACAATTGAATATCAAGTCATGGAATGTCAATTGATTATACGTATGGTGATCACTGATAACTAACTGAATCCTCAGATGAAGAAACATACGTCCATTTTAAGTTTTCAGATCAATTGTGATGTCAAACTGCAATCATTTAAAGATGGTATGTTGGAGTGTTGTGCACATTTATAATAATGGTTGACCAATATGGGTTTTTCAATTGCCGATGCGGATACCAATATTTAGAGACCAGGGCGGCCGATATAGCTTGTTTTATTTTTTGCATGACAACAATTTAATAAGAACAAATAAGACACAAAATTGCTGAACTTATGTTCACTAATGTTAGCTATATTAGCTAGCTAGCTTAGCTGGTTGATGACCACTAGGTTTGCACTTGCTAACATTAGCTTAAATAAACAGAGTTAGCTGACATTTAGCCTGGTAAAATATTGCAAACCTTGAATATAAAATATTGCAGTATTTTTTCCTCTTCAAAAGAAATTTGGAGCCATATTTGTCCCCTTTCCAGGTAAGGTAGCATGAAGTGATTAATAGCAACGCATTTCTTGTGATCTCTAGTTCCACATGACATCATAATTTTCACTCTAGCATTACAATTGAGCTTGCAAGAGCCCGCAAAAGATGGTAATGTCAGCGGGCCAATATGGACATTCATTATGTTTATTAAAAACGGACAATACTGGACGTTCATTTATAATTAAAGACAATTGATAGTATTCGATCTCAGCCATCTTGGTCACAAACAGGTGACTGTAATCAAACAGCAGGTGATTATCTTTAAATAACAGTTGTGGCCAATGAGCCGTGGCATCGCGCCCCGTATCGTGTGGCAAAACACGTCCTGGGAATACTCCGAATAGAGGTTGAGTGCTTTTGGGTGATGTATTACATTCAAGTGATATCGGATTTGGATTTCCAAGTAACGATTTCCAAATGATTACCCGGACTTTCCCCAGTTCTTCGTCTGGGTGGTTAAAATCAGCAGTTGTTATTTTATGTTAATTATCGTGTAAACTGTAGAGTGCTGGCTCCTTCTACCGATTCTCCGCGTGGGCCCTGTGTTCCTCTAAAAATGTTTAACCACATTGGAGACGAGGAACGAGCGAGATCTCATTCAGGCCCAATCACCGCGACGGGAGGCCGGAAAAACCACAATTGAGACCTGCTCTCCTACTGTTGCAGCAATCGTCCGTCCACAATGGAACTGAGACGGATTTGGTTCAACCATGCTGCAAAAGTATTGTCAACATTCTGATGTAAAAAAAAAAAAGAAAATTATGTTTTTTTTGAGAATCTGCTTTGTTTTGAGGTCTCTTAAAGGGTCGGTCTCTATGGTAACAGCAGCTGGTTTTTTCGGCCCCGTGGGAGAGAGTACACACATGAAGGTTAACCCTGAGATAAAGAGGAAACGGTTGGTCTCCCTGGCTACTTTCGTCGTCGGCTCCAGGAAAATATGCAGACCTGAGTGCTCCGAAATGAACCCATACCGAAAAGGATTATCTTGTGTCTTAGATTGCGTCTGCCCACAGAAAAATGGATAGCAAACATATAGTTTCTGCCTTTAGATATGCCTTACTCTTTCATCAGTTTTTTTGTTTTTTTGTAACTATTACATGTTTAGCTGACTGGTTCCTTGTAAGAATCGTATCTATGTATTTACTGCCATATGTTTTATTTAGAATTTTTTGGTAGACCATATGAACATCTTGTAAGGGGGCGACAGTGGCTCAGGAGGTAGAGCCATTGTCTGGTAATCTGAAGGTTCCCGGTTCGATTCCCATCTCCTCCTGGCAACGTGTCGAAGTGTCCTTGAGCAAGAAACTTAACCCCTAACTGCTCCCGACGAGCAGGTTGGCACCTTGCATGGTTGCCTCCGCTGTCGGTGTGTGAATGAATGGGTGAGTGTGAGGCATAAGATGTAAAGCGCTTTGGATAAAAGTGCTATATAAATGCAGTCCATTTATCATTTATACATCTTGAAGACATCCATATGTGAATGTATGTATGTATGTAGGTGAATGTATGGAGTGGGATTTAAAATTACTTATACCGGTAAATGTAGAGGTGGCTTATTTGATTGCGTAACAACTTTGCAATGTTTAGGGTCTTAGAAATGTATTGACATTTTAAACAAAAGGGATGTCTTTTAAAAACAGAGGATCTTTTTTCAAAGGGATTTTTGTTATATTTCGGGTGCATACTGATGACGTATTTCACCTTTTTTTGACGACGTACAGACAACGAGGGTAATCTAGGCTAGCGATTTGGCTCGTTTTGACATCAAAATGAAGGAAAATATTTTATCTCCGATACTGAAAGTGACATTGATCGAGTGACATTGATTGCTGTGAATGATGTGGTGTTGAGTTTTCAGAAAGGACATTCGCCTCCCATTCATTTTCGCCACTGCTTGCCCTCTTCCTTCTCTTAAGCTCTTTGAGTTAACCCTCCCCCCCACTTGTGCGGACAGGAAGTGATGCCACAGGTATTTATCGCTTAATTTATCAACTGTTCCGAGTGCAACTTCCTGGTGGTGAACTCGGGACATTTCTGACTTTACGAGCTGACGAGAACCCGGGCGAACGCACAGTTAGTTCAAATAATACTGAAGCTGAGTTCGACCGGCTCACTGGACAGTTTACTCTGTTCCCAGCAACTCATTGGCCACGTTCTCAGAGGAGTCATCCCCTGAACGGTGGGGGAGGAGGGGCTTTAGCCTTGTAATGTTTACATTTACAGCACAAAAGTAGGCCTGCACCTAAGCAGAGAATGCACTGTATAAGAACGACTACTCCCGATTCTAGGTTTCACTCTCCACTGTTGCCAGTATCTCACCACGAACTAAATCAAATCTAACAACGTGAATCTTCTCCGACGGGGGGAGCCCTCAGGGAACAGCGTTTTATCTGAGCGGGGGTCCGTGGAGCAGCGGCTTCTCAGACTGGGGGTTTGTGGCTGAATAGGTGTCTATTTGGAGGAAATGTTTCGGTACAACCAAACCAATGTGGTTTGATTTTTTTTTTAGGAGGTTAACATTGTAATGATGCTGGTACTACGGCTTCTAACCACTGAAACCTATAGAGTTCTAGAACTCCAAAATAGAATTCTGAGGAAACATTTAAAAAAACAAATAAAAAGCAACCTAATCCCCTCTCCTGTTCAGACTTCATCCCTCCTTCCTTCTCTCGGGGATACAAAGTAAATAAGTACTTTTACTCAAGTAGCCTACTGTACTTAAAGGGATGTTCCACTTTAGTAGATCATGTCAAAATTCAGCAGTCTTTACCTCTGTTGAAGTGTATCTACATGTTAGCTCGCGACCACTTCTGTCCCCGCTGTCAACACCACCGTTCCTCCCAGGTGTCAGGCTCCTCATTTACTTCCATTCACTTTGGGGACCCAGTCTAAATATGATACTTCTTCCGTATAAAAACAAATACCGCAACATGATTCTTTTTGTACCTGCGGCTGTGTCAAAGGTACATGCTGTTGTGAGCTAATGTTGCTAGTTTCAAATGATCAGTAAAGGAACTGGTTTTCACTTGAGATGTAGTTTGACCAACTGGCAATGTTTTGGAATGTTTCTTTTCTAACCGTGTGTAACCACTCCCCAAACATTCTGTGCTAGGCAAAAACACACAGCACACTCAAACTTGCAACAAATTTACCGGATGTGCTTTTATTTTTCAAAGGTAATAAATCTGTAAAGGCATGTCAAATGCCAAAATAAAGTACCGTTGACTCAGAATTGTCTGTTTTTATTGAAATCTGCACAGCAGTTTGTTTATACTTCAGAAGTATGATATTTAGACATGGTCCCCAAAATGAATGGAAGTGAATGAGGAGCCTGACACCTGGGAGGAATGGTGGTGTTGACAGCAGACAACAGGGACAACAGTGGTCGCTAGTGGTTGTAGATGACCTTAGATAGAGGTAAGACTGCTGAAACTTGACATGTTCTACAAAAATTAAATATCCCTTTAAGCACAGTTTTGAGGTACTCGTATTTTACTTGAGGATCTCCATTTTTAGGGAAACATTACACTTTTACTCCACTACAATTGAACCCTTCAGTTACTAGTTACTTTGGAGAAAGAGGTTTGCATACAAAGCATGATACGGCGATGATGACACTGGTGCGCTTTAAAGATGAAGCCTGCCAACTTTTAAGGAATTGATAATTCAGGAGAAAAAAAAAAGCGCTCCAACAGCAGAAGCAGAAGTGCAATCACACACAAAAAATTATTCAGAAGTGCGAGATGGATGGGTACCACACTCTTCTCTCATACATTTATTTAATAAGGATATATTATTATGATCATAAGCGATCACAAATGATCAGAACCAGCTGGACCACCAACCGCTTTAGCGTAACCTTTAAAGTTCAATCCGTGGAATATCGAATGCTCCCAAGCATTGAAAGAACACGGACATCAAATAGAATGTGCACCAGTACTTTGACTTTTGATAGTGAAGTACATTGAACACTTTTTCTATATGAAGTGCTTTTACTTTCACCAGAGTGCTATTCTATCAGGGTATTTGTGGATTTATAGTAAAGGATTTATGTACTTTTTTTCACCTCTCTCTCGCTCGCTCTCTCTCTCTCTCTCTCTCTCTGGAATAACAAAGACAGGTAGGCTATTTGATGGCTTGTATGGTTGGGGAGTCACAGATTTTCTGACTACAAAAGAAAATGGTAATTATAATCAGTTGTAGTTAGTGTTGAAAGATAGTGATGGGATTACAGATAGGCTATACTACTATACACTACTAAAAAAACTATACGTTTGAAGTAAAAAGGCACTAAAGATGAACATTTTACACATCTTGGTAGACAATGGCCCTGTGGATTATGATGAAAACACTATTGAAATTACAGGCAATAAACACGTATTCCATGGATTTTTAAGGCAAAGTAGCTAACCCAAATCAGATTGTTACTGAATTTGAGTATTCCAGTGGGTTATGATACTTTTAACTTATTTCAATTGTAAGCAGGTGATCACTAATGTGTAAAGGTTTTGTAGCCTCGGCCTAACTCTCCCAGCCATGGCTGTAAATAACAACAGCACATTATGGTAGGCTTCATGTTAACAGTATGGGGCTAATAGGAACAATGACAATAAGCATTTCTCTGAGAGATGTGCAGTCACGGCACATAGGTCCTACCATATATAGCCTAATAACGATAGAAACATATAGTATATACACATATTAATATTCATGTTAATAGGAACAATAACAATAACAATTTCTCTGAATAACAAGTAATTGCCTACATGATGGAGGAAGCGTTACTGTCATCATCAATATTCTCAGAGGTGTGAGGTTATTAAAAGCGAATCACCAAAAAAGATATGGCTATTGATAGGAACAATGGCAAAAAACGATTTCTCTCAGATGTGACGTGCTGCTTACCTGGGCATCCTTCAGCGATCCGACACATTGTTACATCCGAAGCGTTATTGAAATCGAAATCCCAAAATGAGGATCGGAAATGGATGCGGCAGATCCAGGTAGCCCAGTGCAATGCATTTTTCCTGTCTCAGGCAGTGATGACCGGGAGAGGCAGCGTGCCAATCTCCGCGCTAGACGATGATTTCATGCTCTCCTCCACCGCACGGGGAGAACAGTCACCCGTCAGCAATCCCACGACACACCGCCGCGGCGAGGGAGCTAAATAGCCAGGGGTGGAGGGCGCGGTCAGCGGTAGTTGACCAATCATGCTCTCATACTTGCTGACTCCAATATGAGCGTTGCCATGGTGGATTAAAAGATCATTTCTTTTTTTGGGGCTGTTTATTTTTAGGTTACCACCGCAAAGCTTAGATTGGTTACTTTTCTTTTTTTTTTTTAATTTGGCGTACAGATAGTCCAGGCCACGCTTAACCTGGACACAGAAAAGGGCACCGATTGGTCCGTAGGGGGCGCAATAATATGCAATTTCAGTCTTAAGGCAGATTGCTGCCACCCAGTTAGACTTAGAGATGTTAACCGCTGTACAGATCTGTAGCTGGACATTCTGAACAATTTTGCAATTAGGACCTACTGTATAATGTCCGTCTATGATTTTTTCCCACCTTTTTGAAGTTTTTGAAAAAAGGGATAGATATTAACAAAGTTTGCTAAAAGCTAAGCGATTGATCAAAAATAGGCAAATTTATTTGGCAATACATGTTTACAATGTTGCAAAAAATTCTCCATTGACTGTTAAACCACGCCACAGTAATCAATTCAACTGACATTCATTAGGTGCACCAGAAACATCTTTTTCAAAGACAAACAATAAGCCTCTGAACAATAAATGGCACTGATTGATCCATAGGGGGTGCTATTATAAGCAAAACAAATTATTTTGTTCAGCCCCTGTGCTCCATTAGATCTAGAGATGTGAAACATTGATCCAGATAGAGATCTCGTCAAGACAAACAATTTTGTTTGTAGGACTGAAAAGGTATAATTTTGGCCACCATTTTGGATAAAAAAATAAATTAATTAATTAAATTAAAATTTAAAAATCTTCTCATAAACCATAAGTCTGAATGACTTAAAATATGCTAGGTAGATCCATGGGATGTCATTTCACATAGTTTGAGAAAAGCTAAGAGATTGGTCCACAATTGGTGAAATAATTTGGCAATCAATTGAAAAAATCTTGCACAAAAATGTCAGTTGACAGTCAAATAATGTCAAAGTAATTGGTCTACTTGACATTCATCAGGTAGGTTAGAAACATATTTGTAAAGATAAATATCTAAGGCTCAGCCCCGCCGACCTATTGGTCGTAGAGACATGAAACTTGGTTGAGATGTGTATATATATATATAAAAGGTCTTATTCTCATGAAAGTCCGAATGACATAAGATTTGCTGGACAGGGCCACTGGGCATTCTTTAAAGGTGCAGTTCACCCAAAATAAAAAATACAAATATATTTTCCCCTTACCCGGAAGATCTTTAGTAAGACCTATCCATCCAGATCGTTTCGGTGTTATTCACTTCGTTTTAGAGATATCTGCTGTAGAGATATCTGCCGTCACTCCAATACAATGGAGCTGAATGGCACTCGGCTTGTGGCGCTCAAAGCGCCAAAAGAAATACATTTGAAAAACTCGAAAGCGATGTCTCTTTCCAGAAATCATGACCCCGTTACTCAAGATAATCCACAGACCTTGTTGTGAGCAGTTTCATGTAGGAACTATGATCTACTGAACTACACCTCCATAATAATGAATCATTGCCAAGTAGGGGCAACGTTTAGCCATTTGCTGATACTGGCACGATAGGGAGGCAAAGCAGTAGTGGTTACGCGTGCCCACTGGTTGACTGGCTAGGTGGCTAGCTGTTTTCCATTGATGTCAAGGGGACACTTCAAGTTTCAAGTTTTTGTTGATTCGTTACATCCTCCATCATACAAGTAAAATGTGCAGTGAAATGTTTTTTGCTGGCTCCTAAGTGTGCTCAATAGTAGAAACAATTAGAAAAAATATATATAATATATTGTCTCCTCAGATCCTGGTGAACTTTTACCGGTGTGCCATAGAAAGTATCCTCACCAACTGCATCGCAGTCTGGTACGGCAACTGCACCGCCTCGGACCGGAAAGCACTGCAGAGGGTGGTGAAAACGCGTCACCGGTACATCACTCCCTACAATCGAGATTATCCATCATAAGCTGTGTCTGAGGAAGGCACGCAGTATCGTCAAGGACACCTCTCATCCCAACCATGGACTGTTTGCCCTCCTTCCCTCTGGGAGGCGCTACAGGAACCACCGGTCCAAGACAAGCAGGCACAGGAACAGCTTCTTCCCCTCAGCTGTCATCTCTTTGAACTCTGTGCCATGATGACAGCCCCCCGCCCCCCATATAAACTTGAACTTTGGACTTTGAACTTTGAAAATGGAACCCACCACTACCTCCACATATA
>OMKL01029848.1:7747-18076 GCA_900302295.1 Parasudis fraserbrunneri
TAGAGTAATTTGCAGAGAGGATGAGGGGGGTGACAGGGCAGGAACCTTCACCTCCAAAAAGCATAGTAGTTACATGCCATCAGTCTGCCTGTCTTCAGAGCGCAATGATGAAACTACAGCACAGTGCTGCAGAGTAACTGATGAGGCAAGGGAGAGAGAGGGGGGCAGACAGAGAGAGAGAGAGTGAGAGAGGAAGGGAGACAGAGAGGGAGAGAGAGACAAAGGAAGTGTGTAATGAGAACAGAAGACTACATTATTGGAATCCCATCTCTAAATGGGGTTATACATGATGGCTGGATAAAGTGAGACTACTATATCACCTGGGTGAATAGGAGTTGAATTTGGTAGAAGGGAAAGTAGAGGGCTAAAAAAAGAAAAATAATCTGTGATAAGAGCCAGAATGTTCAGGTCATCCCTTCCAAGAAGTGGTTGTACCCTGTTTAAAGTCTATTATTGGACTGTCTTCTGAATAGAAATAAAATAAATGAATAGGAGGAGTGTACCTGTCAAAAACAGAATAAAAGCTGTGAAGCCAACTGTCGGCGGAGTCTTCACTTTCACAAAGCAGAGTGGTTTCATGGCATTGATTTGTCATGGAGAGAAGAGGCAACAGACTAAGAGGCTAGAGTAATTTGCAGAGAGGATGAGGGGGGTGACAGGGCAGGAACCTTCACCTCCGAAAAGCATAGTAGTTATATGCCATCAGTCTGCCTGTCTTCAGAGCGCAATGATGAAACTACAGCACAGTGCTGCAGAGTAACTACAATTGATGAGGCAAGGGAGAGAGAGGGGGCAGAGACAGAGAGAGAGAGTAAGTGAGAGAGAGAGGGAGACAGAGAGGGAGAGTGAGTAAGTGAGAGAGGGAGGGAGACTGAGAGAGGGGGGGGGGGGGCGCAAGGAGCAGCAGCAGTGTTTCTTGTTACCACCCTCTAGTAATTCCTCAGGGACTGAATCCAGTAACAGGTCAGATTGGGGCCAGGTGTGCCGACTAGATTCCTGGTAGCCTTTTTTCCACAGCACAAACAAGGGGACATGCCAGGGGCAACAAAAACAAGCTTACCACAGTAGACCCAACACACAGCACTGGTCTGTTGGTTTATTTGAAATGATAGCAGAGCTGGGAAATCACCCTTGTAGCCAAATCATTTGGGATGGGGGTTATCAAATAATGGTTGATTTGGGAGTAAATTAGGTGACATTAGTTATGAGTAACCCCTGGCTAAGTCTGTGTAATAGAAGCCAGGCTAAACAGTCCTCTGAGGCTACACTTATAGAATTACATTTTTCACTCCAGCCACAGCCTCCTCCGATTCCTTCACATACTATCTGAAGCAATCAAAGAGAATCTATTTCATTATGAATAAGCCTGAGATTGCTCTCCTTTTTGGGTAAGTGGTTTGGGGGGGGGGGGGACTGAGGAACATTACATACTGTATAACTAATGTACTGTACTCATTTTTCGCTCTTTGATTTGATGTTTCCTCAGCCACTAACTGTCAATCAAATGGTCCCTCCTCTCTGTGGTGTATTTCATTATCATACTGTCTTCAGTTCCAATATTGGTGTTGTTTGGGGTACGCAGAGAAATTTGACCGTCCTCCATGTGTCTCATAACAACAGATTATTCAAAAGGCTTGGCAGAGATTAAAATATGAGGCTCGTCTCCAACAGCCATTGATTGGATTGAGACCTTGGGCCAAGTCCAGCACAACCACTGTGTGTGTGTGTGTGTGTGAGTGTGAGAGAGAGAGTATGTATGCGTGTCCAGAGCAATGCTAATAAAATATATATGTATATATATATTTTCTTTTTTTACTCCCGCAGCTTCAACCAAAAGCCTTAATAGTAAATCATCAATTCACACTATAAGTCACTACTGATGTAATCTCCCAGGCAAGACGGTGTGGATTAATATAGATCAGTTAGTTCTGCTGAGTTGTTTGCTATTCAGCATTTATTTTCTGATCAACACCAAAATGATCAGCTTTGGTTTTAAGATCTTGTATTACCCCTTTTTGCCTCCACGAAATGACACCAGTCAGCTAGATCTCAGAGTGGAATCTGTCCTGAGCATGGACATCAATTCAATTTTGCTGAAGGTACAGAGAGAGAGAGAGAGAGAGAGAGAATTAGGATAGATAAAAACAGAACAACACAATAAGGAATTAGCAGCCTGCAGCAGTGAGCTCTATGAAGGGCAATGAAGAAAAAATGATGCTGAGCAACAATGACAGACGTAATTAAGAATAAATGAGTTAATTTGTAGCTGCTCTGGCATTTACACACTGATAACACCAGGGCTGATAGGGAGGGGGATTAACAAGTGAACAACAATGAAATTATCAAGCAATATATTATAGAGCAGGAACAGCTGAAGGGCCAGCCCAGCAGGGGAAAAATAAAGTAGGGAGGATTGACAGGGAGGGAAAGGGGAAACCAAAAACCTCTGGAGCATTAATTTGAAAATCCATGACACATATCCTTAGTTTATTATAAGTAAATTGACTGCACGGTTCCTCTCTTACTGCTGGTTGCTCCTGCCACGATAGTGTGCCATAAGAGACATCTCTTCATGCCAGTGACAAATTAAATTCTCAGGATGAACCTATCATGGCTGATTATTGATGTGGGGAGAGATGGCCTTGTGTGTCTGTACTGTCCCATACTTAATGTCAAGCGCGCTGGAAATGAAATGACAAGCCACTCTCTCTGTGTCGACTGAAGCAGCCTTTGAAGGCTGAGGTCGTAATCTTTATGTGCTGTTGAGGACACTGTGCTCAGCCCCATTTGGCTGCAGTATATTCCCTTGGCCCATTATTTAGATGTATATACATCAATGACCAATCACTTTATCATTCTGATTCACCCAAAGTTTGAAATAACTTGGCACACTCAATGCAATTATGCCTTACTCGACACAGACTTTGCAGACACCAGAATGTCATCCAAATAATCTTTTATTACAAAATAAATGTAATACAGTATGTTAACGACACAGGTACAGACGGCACCAGTTTGAGTGTGAGAGACTACAGAAGACAAAAAACCATTAGAGAACAATGAGTCTGTGTAACTATAAAGGGCCGCTTGCCCTTCATTGTTTCTTGGGTGCCATCTTCATACCATAAGCATTAGATCACATTCAAACTCTGTTCTAGTGAGGACACATTTCCATCCATGGTCACAATTTTTGTGTGTAAAGAATGATAAAAAAACAAACAAACAACTCAATTTTCTTAGTGGACTTATGACCAGATAAGCAGATCAGCTGCTGCCGTTGGCAGGGCACTGAGCTGCAGCCTGCAGGGTTCTCCGGGCCATCTCCAGGGCTCCCTCCTGGGTCTTGTTCCCGCCGATGAAGCCTCCGGCATGGACAAAGATACATCCCTTGATCCCGCTGAGCTCAGACAGTGCCTCGTCCCGAATGCCACGCCACTCCTCCAGCAGAGAAAGCCTGGGACAAGAGAGAAGTGGGGACGACAGATGGGACACACAGAGGGACACTGTTAGCTCAGGTGGGCACCCTTGCTGACACATCATGTCCCTGCCTACCCACACATATGTCCCTACACCACTACACCACAGGTGACCCTGCTGCTGCCTCCACACAGTACCTCTCCAATCAGCCCTAGCACACCCTTGTAAGCAATACAGGGAGCGACACTCTCCTCTAAAAGTGCGGAAAATCGCAGAGCTGAAATCAACACAGCAGAGCTGAAAGGTGGTGTTATCAGAATCAACAGGCTATCTTGTGAGGGGAGAAAAGATTGGCTTAGCTAGGGGCAACGTGTTCGGCATGACAGAGTATCTCAAAGTGGATCTAAATGGCATATGAAGGCAGAAAATTCATAAAAATGTAGAGCATTTACCACCCACTGTCTGCAGCATACTAACATACCAGACCTGCCCCGGGCCTGGCTCGCTGATCACTTCAAGGATAGAACCGGTTTGGTTTGTTTCATTGCGTGTGGGTTCCATGTCATTCTTGCCTCGATATACCGGTAGAAGTCATTACCTTGCACCATTTTCTGTACCTTTTTCCATTACGGAGACATCTGGCAGCCATTTTGTCGTGATTCCTCACTCCCGCTCATACAACAAAGTACCTTATAAAAAGGGTACCTTTTTAACACCTCATAAACCCATTATAATCCCATTATATGAAAATGTCACGCTAACCTCGGGCTCCTTGTCAGATGCTATATTAAGGTATAATAAAGGAACTCAAAATATAAATAAATAAAACTTGGCATTATCTTTCGAATATAGGTAGGCTATGTTTTCCTATGAGCTCATATCGCGGTATTCCTATGTTTCGTATTTTTTATACATTTTCCAAATCATAATACATATAACATATCTACATTCTATCCGCTACCAACACTACATCTATGCTGTTATTGCTATACATCCATGTCTATTCAGCTGACATGTGATAACATGACTAAGCCCTTTTAACCTTATCTAAATCCACCAATCGATAGCTCCACAGTATGGCTGGAAGACGCGCTCTCAGGAAAGGTCATCTGGGCTGATAATGAGGGAAGGGAAAGAGTAGGAGGGCGATGACCGCATTGTTGCTGCTGTTGTTGTGTTGAATGAATGAATGAATGAATGAATGAATGAATGAATGAATGAATGATCATTGCATTTATATAGCGCTTTTCTAGACTCTCAAGGCGCTGCCTCCTTCACCACCACAGTGAAGCACCCAACCTTGGGCTATGCAGGCTCAATGGCTGCCATGTTACTGGCACCAGGCACACATCAGACCACACAATGGCTGAAAGGCTCAGGAGACAAGGATTGATATCAGCCAATTAAGGGGGAGGGATGATTAGATGGCCTAGATGTCAGAGACCTAATTGGGAATTTGGGAATTGTGTTAATCACAGACCAGGAAGTTCTGACTGCCAAAAAAAAATAAAAAATAAAAAAATAATGATAATAAACAAACAAACAAACAAACAAATAAGTAAATAAAAAAAAAATTAAACATACAATTAGCGAATCAATTCCTCCTGAGAGGTAACACAGAGACTCTGAGAGACCCTACACTAAATGTAGCTACTGAAGTGCACTACCGTAATTACCCTAATAATGAGACCGAATTAATGGATGCCTCCATAAGCGGTCACTCAGATATGGGTCAAGTAGCTAAAATAAGAAAATAAAATCCTAAAATACCAGCTAAGATATTGTACAGTCTTAGATAAGCTGCCTTCTGTTCCTTTTTCCTCTCCGTGACAATGACAAGAGAGGGTTTTTATAGAGATGCCGAGGTGTGTTGAATCTACCATCAGTTCGCTGACTCACAAGCCATGGTGCCATCTCTGCACTAGAGATGTGACACACTTCTCACATTCTCTCCTTCCAACACCAGCCACACCCGGGCCTCAGCCAACCACATGACGGGAGGGCAAAAACATTTTTTCTTTTTTAATGAAGAGAACATTTTATTCCATTTCATTGCTCTTAAAAGGATATAAGCCTACCACTCAATCTCAGCCATCATATTAAAGGTTACCACAATGCCAGACAGTTCGGTTTGCATATGTAATTTAGGGCTGGTAGGTATACCGCATATGAATGGATACCGTCATATATCCATGTACCGGTATGGGTTTTTACAATACTGTCGTCCACAATACGTATTTATATCATAAAAAAATATAGACATACTGTCATATTACATCGTAATTTGTACTGAAAAACACATACCGTCAAAAGACCATTACACCACCAGAACTAAAAAATACTGTGATATGATGGTTTGGGTACATCGCCCAGCCCTACTGTATTTGAACATTTACATCTGTCTCCTAAAGCAAGGAAAGAGAAAGCCACCCTCCAATGAATCTGTTACACACACACACACACACACACACACACACACACACACACACACACACACAAAATACTGGCTGGCTGGCTGACTGACTGGCTGACTGACTGACTGACTGAATGACTGACCATCGTTGAAACACATAAAGCACGAAATATACGGTACGCTCGTAGTTGTTTACGTTAACCATAATTAACAAATATAAATCCCCACTGGCAAGTATCTGGGTCCAGCTTAATTAGGCTCAGCTAGGCTTAACTAGGCTCAACTAGGCTTAACTAGGCTTGTGCTTGTTTTCATTTCTAATTCAAATGATGAAATGAATTAAAAACCAGCAAAATGAAGATTTGACATACTGTTTTTTTTTATTGATGGTGGTGCCTTTTCCATTTTCATTCATAACTCGTTATCTAAACAGTTTTTATATTGCATTGTTGTCCTGGCCTCTTTTCATTCTCTTATTTCTGGACTAAGTAGGTTGTTCTTTTTACTGTCAATTATAGCTGCACTTTATACCCATCTATCTGCCTCTCAGTCTGTTTTTGAATTGTATCGTTGTCCTGGCCTCTTACTTATGGACTAAGTAGGTGGTTTTTCAGTGTGTTGTGTTGCTATCTTCTTCTTATGTTTTTATGAGTCGGCACTGGAGCAAATTCCTACCAATCTTTGATTGATAATAAAGTCTTGAATCTTGAATGGGACAGTGTTAGTCACCGTGTCTACCTCAGATCTGGACAGCTGTTCGTTTAGTTGTTGTAAAGTATTTCATTGACCATACATATTGATGAATTGAAAATCCTTAAGTAACTTTTCCACAAGACACCTTCTGCTTCAGGGCATCTTGTCACTGACCTGAAAACACGTTCAACTCTCTGAGAATAGATCACACATGCACGCACACACACACACACACACACACACACACACAGACACACGCACTGCACCAAACGGATATTAAAAAGCAGGATTTTATTAAACCCTGAACAATTTATGCAATAGCTATGGAAAGTTACTGGTTAGAGAATAGATTTAGCAGAGATCTAATTCAAAATACATATTACTCTGCCATCATCCTGTCAATACTGCAAAGTGAAGTTGGCTTTTAATCGCTAGATTCTCTTCTTGGCAGCAGCTCCTGTGGAACACTCCAAAATGAGACTATGATAGCAGTCAAGGAATGTCTTCATTTACATACTAGCCGAGTTCCGTCTCTCGACTTCGAAGGAAAAACGTGATCCATTAGCTACTACGTTTTCTGGAGTGTACTTACAGTCCTCTTATGTACCCTTAGCATACTAACAATAATTCCATTCCCCTCCCAGCGAGTTTGCATACTCAACCTGCTGACGAAGCATTTTCTTTTCTTTTTTTTTTTCCATTCTCTTGCTCCTTCCACTACGCCCACAAGTCATGATGGTCCATCAATGACGGAGTATAGAATATGTAAATGTGTCCTGTCCCCCGGCTGCACACACTTAGTCTAGTGCCATGCATCTTACTCAACGTGAGGCCACAAATGTGCTACATCATCAGTAGCAGCTTGAGTTGCTCTATAGTGCTTATGGACACATGCTGCGCGGCAAAGAGGGAATATTCTTCCTTATTCCATTTTCAGTGGGTCAGTGCCATGGCAAGGCCTGTAGACACAGCATTAATCATGAAGCTTCCAGTTATGGGCTCTAGTTAAAATGAGTTCATGTCCATATATTACTGGCCATATGAGAGAGGTACGACAGCTTTACATTGTTTTCTAACCACTTGAGAATGTATAGTACAGTCCAGCAACAAGGAAAATACGATGATACCGACATGCCATTTTCATACTGTAAAATGCAAGCCCTTTTAGCACGGTAATAAACTTAAAACAAAATAAAACCAAAATTGTTCCCACTTAGCTGACAACATCCAGCAGAGCTGATGTGCACCAGTGGCCCCAGTGAATGTCACTCTTGGGGGAGCAAACCCCTGACACAGCCTTAAGGACTAGGGAATTAGAGCAGAATATCTGGAGAGAGAGACACATAATTAGTCGTACAGTGGCCTATAAGACCCAATTTGAGGATGACTGAAAGAGGTCAGGCAGTCAGGAAGCGTGGTGTAGAGTGTAGAGTGTGGATGAATTATGTAGTGGGGGGGGGGATCAGTGTTTGTAGCCCAGGGGACAGTTGGTGCTGGTGGGTTAAAGTGAAGAGAGACAAGAGGTGTTGGCTGGGTGATATGGGGAATTTTTATTTTATATATTAAATTGTGCCTGTTGAAAAAAATTACAATATTTTGTAATGCACTGTGTATATACCACAGTATCTGCTAAAATCACTACAGTTTGATGTTCATCATATTGACCTGCATGGTAATGGGAAGTATGGTACACTATCAAACTGGATTTGACAGTTCTCATATATTTCAGAAATCATTTTGTGAGAAATATTAGGCGACTTAATATGCTTTTTATCAGTCATTTAGACAACAAACTGTGTAACATTGTACACAATATATTAAATAAACCACAATACAATAACAAAGATAGATGATAAATATTGGTCTATTGCCCAACCCTAGTTGGGAAACTGTTGATAATGAATCTGGGATCTTAGCACATAACTATTGATATTGAATCTGGCATCTTAGCATATAACTGTTGACATTTCCCCCATCTTCCCTCTTATAATGCATGGTCAAAACCCTATCACTGGAGTATTGACTAAAACTGTGTTTACATTGCTAGAATAAATATAAATAAATCAACAAAACAGTTCATGATTATCATGCATTTTATTGGAAATGAGACATACAGTACATATATTAGCAAAATTAACATTTAACTTAACATTGTTATAAAGAAGGGGGAAAAAAAACGTCATACAAAACATCCAAACAAACAAACAAACAAATTCTTCAAATGCTCAAACCGAATAAAAAGACAAAATACCGTTAAGTACCGAGCACAAAACGCTAATATTAATCTTAGTTTTGGCTGAAATATTTCAACAGTATCTGATCAGATTACATTCATGTGTAAACATTGGTATGAGGCAAGACATTGGCAGGTCGGATAAACTTAAAAGAGAGTGCTTTTGTCTTTTCCTTTCATCGTCTCTTTTCCCGTACTTGTGGTCTGAGGACTGGGAGGTAGCCCCAGTAGACGCTGGTTCAAACACAGTGCTTTGCATCTAATCACGACATAATTGGACAAACCAGTACACAGGCAACTTGCTTTGAACCCTGTTTTATTTTTGGTTATAAGGACATCAGTGTGTTAATGGTAAATGAGTTTGAAACCAGTACTAATTTGGGGCAAAACACCACGTCCTGGTCCCTTGATGAGGAATAATATATCGAAGCTTTGAAATGTGCAAATCAAAATTTTTTCCTTTACCTCCACCATCTACCATAATGCTGCGTAGGCATTACCTCCACATCTTCTATATCTCCTGACTCTAATGATAGTTCGTTCCTGGGCACTTGTGATGTAGTACACTTGGAAGAGGGAAGCCTTTCTTGGGGAGCTGCATTTCATCTGGTAGTTTCTGTTGCCACACGTTGTCCCACCTTTGATACACTAGTTTCATTTGACACACCGCCACCTCACAGGAAAAAAAGGCATGGATAGGAGTTTTCTAAACGATCATAAACATTTACGTAGATACATACTGTACATACCCTATTCATTTCCGACAAATAAATATGCGATATGGCATTTTTTCAAAATGGAAACAAAATTAATAACGGAACAAGCTCGGGAAGTGCAAGTGCTACAGGTCAATGAGATACTTCCGTTTACACAAAGGATACTGACTGCGGTTATTTGGAAGAACACATTTTAAACACGTTTCTGCTGAAATCTTGTCTTGTCCTGAAGGGATTCAGTGTAGCAGTCCATCAGCTATAGCCGACAAGCTCATCAGTCTGACAAAGACTTCATGGCTTGCAACACAAGAGAAAGACTCAGTTGCCGTGGGCGTAAAAGTCGACAATGCTATGAATTCTATGGAAAAAAATCCTGATATGCATTTGGAAAAATAACTTTAAACATCAAGTCCAAGTGATGCCTCTTAAAAAAAAAAAAAATAAATAAAAATAAAAATCATTCTTGACATTTTCCAGATGTTTTCAAGAATATTGAGTAATCATAATGCACTGCGACACAGATGTACATAGATCATTTACTAGATATTATTGTCATAGCTCCTTCATGTCAACAAAACAATTCTTCATTAGTTAAGAATCATCTGACAACGACCATCTGAATGGGTTGGAGTGAAGTCACCAAACCATTGATGGGCTTTTACCAAGTCCCAACATGATTCAGTTTGTTTGATGAGGAGCAATACGGCATAATGCAGACTCTTAGGACTCGAGGTCTTTCTTGGAGCACTACATCCCCGTCGTCTACCCTCTCTATATAATCCAAGTCCCCTCACAGAGGACACGCAGTGTTTTTCCATCACTTAACATAGATGTTTTTTTTAGTTTTTTTTTTTTAT
>OMKL01029984.1:5457-15946 GCA_900302295.1 Parasudis fraserbrunneri
TTTTTTAAGGCTCTTTAAAGCCCGCTAGCAAGGGGCTCTGGGGATGACAATGTCGCTCGGTCATGTTTTGGTCACGTTGGTCAGGTTTTCATCATGGCAGGTGAATTTAGTTCATCACGCCAGGCAAATTTCATGCTCAAGTTGAAACATTTTCAACTCAGTTTCCGCAAGAAAAAATTAGAGCCGGTCCATGTGTCCTGGAAGATTTCAAGGTCCCGGACAAATGGGAGAAATTCCGGTCAAATTCTATCTGTATTATCTGTTATAATTTGGTTCTGCAGTACCCTCTATACTGAGAGAACCCTCTATATTAATACCATTCAATTTGTGCTTAGAGGGAATTATTTTCACCAGACGTTTTGACCGGAGAGATTTCAATACATCGGACTTAAACAGATTTTACTGGTAAAAAATGGGTAATTACCGGAAAACAGAAACTCTGTTTCAACTCACGCGAAGCTGCACTTCCACTGACTTCGCATGCATTCTCGCTGCCTCTAAATTTTGCTTTGCGGTCTATTTGAACGGTCCTAAAGGGCGCGTGCTTTGGCATAACATGACCTTTTTCCGCTCCTCTGTGTCTGTGTTCCAGGTTGGGTTGGAGAGGATGGCCACCGAGCACACCCGTCTCATCTACATGACCACAGGGGTGCTGCTGCAGAAACTGGTAGCAGCCAAGACCCTCACAGAGTACTCCCACATCTTCATAGATGAGGTGCAAAAAAAATAAAAATCAAAGCATGATGAGGCAAAGAAATGTAATTGGACTGGGCTGGCAAGCTATGGGCTGGCTAGTGGAAGGTGACTGTGTTAAGCAGTGGTTCTGGACAACTGGAGTCTTGTAATTCCTCTCTGTATGTCCAGGTCCATGAGCGCAACGAGGAGATGGACTTCCTCCTGCTGGTTGCCAGGAAGCTGCTTCATTCCAACTCTCGCTACATCAAGGTACACTCAAGATCAAACCCATCTCATGATGTCAAACACCATGGATGCCATATTGATTCCACAGCTCTAAGAAAAGAAGTAGTCCCCTAGACTAGAGATGCACTGTAACATGGAGACCATCACTTACTTCTGGGCTTTTCATTTTTAAATTAAAAGTGAAATGTCTGCACATTGTTCCAATTCTTAAACGGGCGTTACCGGTTGATTGCTTGTTATTCTGACCTCTGTTTTTACTTTCACTCAATGTTTGAAAAGTTACTATTTCCCAATGTGTTTATGGAGAGTCCATCAACATGTCTTAACATTTCCTTTTTGACAGACAGTCTTATTCAGAGTGGCTTACAACAAATGCAACAGTAGAATGACCAACGTAGCAAATAACCAAATTATTTGGCCTTGTGTAATCTAGAGCTCTGGCTTCTATCCTGTTCCACTGAACTGTCCATCACACCGTACATTTATGTCACAGATCATCCTCATGTCGGCCACCATCAACTGCAGGGAGTTTGCGGAGTACTTTGGCACCCCGATTCACAGCCAGATGAACCCGGCCTGTGTGTTTGAAGTAGAGGGGACTCCCTATGCCATAGAGGAGTATTACCTGGATGACCTCCGCGCCATGTTCCCGCACAGGGTAAGGAGATGGTCAAGAGATGTTATTCTTCACACAGCACTGCACAATTATTAATATGTGTGTGTGTGCATGTCCATTGGAGTGTGTGGCGTGTCGGTGTGTGTCCGTGCATCCTTTTGTGTGTGTATATTTGACAGATGGAGTCGCCTCATTCAGATGACCCTCGTATCTCAGAGGAGATGTACAACTTTGCCGTCAGTCTCATTCAGAGCTTTGATGAGCTGGAGGCCAAAGACCAGAGGTAAAGGCTCTCTCCACCTTACCCAGTTTCTCTCTGCAGGCTTATCCCCCTAAATAATGAAACGCATGCATTTTTCTGTGTGTGTGTCTGTGTGTGTGTGTGTGTCCGCAGCAAGGCAGAGAGAGGGGGAGGCCTGACTCTGCCAGAGAGAGGAAGTGTGTTGGTGTTCCTCCCTGGCCTAAGGGAGATCCACCACATGCAGGAGGGCTTGGCCAAGCTGATGCGCAAAAGGTGAGCTGCAGCTCAGTGTGTGTTTTTTGCTTTCTTTAGGATACTAAAGAAGACTAAACACAAACTGTGCTAAACTTTAGGTGTTCTCTGATCAGTGTTGGGTGGTAACACGCATTACAGTAATATTACTTTTCCCAGTAATGAGTAGTGTAACAAATTACTACCTCAATTTCAGTAATAATATTACAGTTACCCCATGAAAAAATAACTCATTACTCCATTACTTTGATTTTATCAAGACCGAAGATGACAAGAACATCATTGTTGATCTGTAATCTATCCAAACTGCGCTCAAGGCATTGGTGCGCATTGTAAGGAAATCCAATGTCAAAAGCTATGGTCAAAAGTCGGGACTCGATGACTCTAAAAGGATGAAACAGCACTGATGCGTCTTCTTCACTTAGGCTACCGTATGTATTTCATGGAGGCAGGTGGAATTCTTAACCCTACTGGATAGAATTAAAGTTTCAGAGTATATCATCAGCACTGTTGCATCATTTTGGAGTGTGCGAGAGGAGCCCCCACTTCTCCCTCTTTCCTCTTCGAAAAATACGACCTAAAATCTCTTGAAACACCTGCTATCCTACAACACAACGAGTTGTTTAAAATGATTGTCCTTCATCAACTTAAGCCAGCTGTGCTTTTGATCAAGCCTGTAGTAGCCTTGTTATCAAAATTCTAATGCTGCAGGAAAAAAGCTACAGATTTTCAGTGAATGGGCTTTCAAAGCAGAGGCGTTGTGCTCTGCACTGCAGTGCACCGTGTCGGGTCCTCCGTTGAAAACAAGGATCTAGCTCAGTGCACTGAGCACAGCTGAAAGCCCCTTGAGGTTTGCTACCCGATGTGATCATACACACTGGCGCACAGGCGAAATAGCCTATATTGTACCGAATTGTGACGGTAAGAAAGGAAGCAGTTCTGGGGGGGTGTAACGGAAGTAATATAATGAGTAACGTAACAAATTACTGCTCCCAGGGAGTAATAAGTAAAGTCATAATATTACTTTTGAAATGAGTAACGAGTAACGAGGAATATATTACTTTTTTTGAGTAACGCACCCAACACTGTCTCTGATACACAGTATCGATCTGATCCGTTACTTCTTGATCAAATATAGACTTAAACCATTAATTCGGGGTCATTGGACAAGAATGATTGAGATGCAATCCATCTTTCACCATTGGAGAGATTTAACATCTTTCCATGAGTCTAAAATGCAAAATATAAATTGTTGTTGCGCATGGTTCTTGGTATCAATTGTTTTTGCCTGGCATCTACCCCATGTCCGATACCAATATCTATGCATCTCAAGTTCCCTTGATCATAAATGGTAGGTTTTAACGTGCCCATGAACCGGCATTAAGAACATGTTTCACTTCCATGATTCAGTGTTTTTCTGATCAGTGTTTGGTGAGTGTTCTGTTGTCCTCCAGACTTCAGGTGTATCCCCTGCACTCCTCTGTGACTCTGGAGGAGCAGAACGGTGTGTTTCTGGTCCCTGTCCCAGGCTACAGGAAGGTAACTGGCCCCTCTCCCTTTACAGCTTCAGCAGTGCGTGTGTTAACCGAGGAACAGCTTGCTTTTCCTTTTTCGGCGCCCGTGTTAAGAGGTTAGAACAGCCACACGACCTGCGTGAGCAGGGTGGCGCTGCTGCTGCTGCTGCTGTTGCTGCTGCTCTGCAGCGGCTCTTCATCTAGAGGTTCCATGATGAGCCCATTTTCTCACGTGAGACGCATGTGTGGAACTCGGCAAAAACAGACTGAGAAATGGTCTGTTAATGGTCATAGCGAGTGCTGTCTGCGTGAGGCAGCAGTCACGTGTGAGCCCATCACAGCAAAGCAGCCGTCGGGCACAGATAAGGTTGGCTGTGTGGATCAAGTGTTACTCTGCCCCAGACTGAGAGGTCCTGCTGTCCCCACACCATGTGTTGTGCCTATGCACCGTTAAACTCTTGTTAGTTGTTGTGTCTCTGTTCCAATGTCACCAAGACAAGTTCCTGCACACGTGTTGGATTGGTGAATAAAGTGACTTTGATTCAAACAGTGACTGCATTTATATGTACGATAATATTCCAGAAACTAGCTGATATGTCTGATATGTTGTAGATGGGATATGGTGTTGATATGCATTTTCATATCTTGATTACCGATGTGCCTCTATAAATGACGAAATGGAATATTAGGAGTCTTACCGTGGAACTTGCGCATACCACAAAGCCCAAATATAAATGGGATCAGGTGTTAACATGCCTCATTATCCCAACTATTATCAGCATATGATCCCAGCTATCATGTTTGGATTTCTCACAGTTAGGACGTCCCAAGTTGATGACGAAATATTCAAGTATCCCAAATAATATGGGGTTATTAATGTATGTAAACATACTCATTGAACTGTCGATTACCAAAGCACTGATGATCCCTTCATCTCCACAGATCATCCTCTCCACCAACATCGCTGAGAGCTCTGTCACAGTTCCCGACGTCAAATACGGTAGCTGCTTTTTATCTTCCACTCAGCTGAATCTATTTTTTCCCCCTCAGTGTTTCCCAAGGCCAGGTTTTTACAGATCGCACCAGTTAAAACCTGACGGCGTTTCATCTGTTTGACAGTGATCGATTTCTGCCTGGCTCGCCACATGGTGTGTGACAAAGACACTAATTATCAGTCCCTCCGCCTCACCTGGGCTGCGAAGACTAACTGTAACCAGCGCAGAGGTACGACAACACCTCGCCGTTTACCTCAAGATCTGACCTTGTTCCTTTTGCGGATATTGTATCTATCTGGTTCTTTTCTCTTTCTCCCCTCCTCCTCAGGCAGGGCAGGCAGAGTGTCTAAGGGTTACTGCTACCGGCTGGTTACCAAGGAGTTCTGGAAGAATGAGATACCAGACGTTATGATCCCTGAGATGCTGGTAAGAGACTGTGCTGATGACCTGCAAGTTCCCAGAAGAAGTACTTGTCATTCTGTCAAGGAAAGCTGTTTTTCTTTTGTATTTTTATTTGTATTTATTTTTTTAATACAAGAAACTGCAAATAAATTAAGTGTAATGATCTTTGAAGCTAAATCAAAAGACCCATCCCTACTTTGAATCTCAAGTTGTACACATAGGCCACATTTAAAATTTTTCTAAATGGCTTGCTTTCATTGTCAGTAGTAGTATATGCCACTGAATACTGTCAAACCCTGTAGAGACCAAAACCCAGTGACTGTAAAGATGTTTTGACCAAACTGATCCCTGCCCTATATTCTTCCTCCCCTCAGCTCGCCCCACTGAGTACCATCCTGCTGAAGGTGAAGCTTCTGGACATGGGAGACCCCAATGCCCTCCTTTCCACCGCCCTGTCGCCCCCCAATCCCAGCGACATTGTGAGGACGATGATCCAGCTCAAAGAGGTCCTGAAAAGACTTAAGAGATGCGGGTTTAACTGTGCTGTAAAAGTGAATTGAAGCCAACCCCTGACTGCTCTTCTGGTGTTTTTAAATGTGCTGTAATGATGAGTGTTAGATACTTGGGGTGACCAGCTGAGCATCCAGCATCCAGCTCTGTCACAGCGTATTAGAGATGATGACATGCACTGCTGTATCAGGAGCTTTGTGTCAACCAGCATTAGCACTGTCGGGGCTGTGTGTGTGTCCGCTAGGTGAGAAGGATGTAGGGCAGAGTTTCTCAAACTACGGGTCAGGACCCAAAATGAGTCATGGTCATGTCTCAGGTGGGTCCCCCACCCGATAAGTGTACCAGTATGTTTTAATATGTCTGGGTCCCAGGGTGAAACTAATATACACAGTTTAGGTCAGATACTGGACACATTTAAGAGCCCTGATGTAGGGTAATTGTGTGAGTGAGTGTATGTGTGAAGGATGAGGGATGTGTTTATGTGGGTGTATGTTATATTTATATCCCCGAAACAATAGTGTGGGTGGATTCACCCTGACCTGACCACCTCTGTTGCCGCCACAGATCCTGGGTGTGAACACGATTACTCACTTTTTATTCAAATCTTTTCAAATTTGCTGGGAACATTCATGACCCCTAGAGAAAGAACCCAGTTGATTTTGGTGACCCTATGACCTTATCTCTAGCGCCACCATCAGGCCAAACTTTAAAATTAGTATCTCCTGGCCTGTTAGTAGTACAGTCATGAAAATTATACTTAGCAGTGTGGTTCCTCGTGGAGAGCAGATTTGCCATAAGGACCTATGAAGTGTGCCACACTGGATTTTCTCACATTTTTCCATATTCCCTCTAGGCCTTTCACCTGATTCTTACAAAACTTGCTGTGTGGCATCAAGGGAGCAACGTCTTTAATTATATAATTCAGATGCCAGTTGATAGGCCAAACCATATGACCACCAGATCCAATGATATCTTGGAATAACGCATGATAAACAGGAAGTTACCTGTGTTACTGATTTGCACCAAACTTGACAACCATGTTTGTCCTACTATAGCAAGGAAGCCTGTGGAGTTTTGAGTCTTTTGGCCTCGTGGTGGGGCATGTGAACTAAACTGCATGTCTGATCATGATGTTTAAAATGTGTTGTTATGTTGTGATATCCTGCGTTGTTAACAATATGAAAGTGATGCTTAAGACAACATGGCCACCACTTACATTTCTGAAATACAAGTTCACATAATTCACACTATATTGTGAATAGTAATAGTGAATTTTTGAAAGTTGTATGAAGACAGTTGGACGGTCAAGTGAGTTCAAGTGAGGTCAAGGTTTGAGGTGAATATGGCTGCTTGTATTTACAACTCAAGATAATAAATTATTCAAGTCTTTTCCACTGTATGTGTGTTGTACTGTAGATGGGTGCGCTGTCTGTGAAGGGTGACAGCAAGGGTCACAATGAGGATGGTGAGCTGACGTTTCTGGGCCGGGTGCTGGCTCACCTGCCCGTTGACCTGCACCTGGGGAAGATGATTGCGCTGGGCCACGTCTTTGGCTGCCTGGAGGAGAGTCTCATCATTGGTCAGTCTGATGATGTACTGTAGGACTGGGCTGGTTAGTGTGTATATGTGCATTTGTATTTGTTGGGTCTCAGAAACCCAACTTGCTTGTTCCCAGAGGATGGTGTTGTAGGTTAAGATACCCCCCACCTCTGGAAACATACTGTACCCCTGCTGGCCTGGGATCAAATCCCACTAGAACCTTCTCTCTCAGCCTTTCTACTGTCTTAAAGAAAAAATAAAATAAAACCTAAGCGTAGTTTACAGCCCACTGTCCTTTAAAAAAAACAAAACGTCATCATTCAAGCTGGTATTTAGAACACAGCTTGAGATGTGTTATGTGCATGTTAGGTATGCGTGGTCGTTTGATAACTGCCCCTCTCATCTCTCCCTCAGCTGCTTCCCTCTCCCTGAAAAGCTTCTTTGCCATGCCCTCGCTGCAGGAGCTGGCTGGCTACAGGTGAGTCAGACCCAGCCATTTCACTGACTCATTGATGTGATATTTCACTTCGGGTGAACATTTCCAACTTGTAGCACGCACACCTCCGTAGGAGTTCAGCAGCAGTCGGCCTCCAACACTAGCCTCCCTGGGGATCTGCTGTCACCTCCAACATTCAGGCATTTTCACCAGCTCCTTCCAGTATCAGTGATCGCAAACAGGCAAAATTACTTCTTGAAATGTTTGACCCTGGACACTGAATTAAATATTCAGTGTCCAGGGTCAAACATTTCAAGAAGTAATTTTGCCCTGGACACTGAACTAAATATTATCACCTGGGGCTACTTTGCCATATTTGTATTTTAGTTAGTTAGTTGTACTAAATCAAGTTGGTGGTGTTCACAACAGGTCTCCACAGCAGCCAGTGTTGGTGGTTGACCTAACATGTGCTCTGACAGGTATGTACACTATAAAGTGAAACCATTCTACCAAAGTGAAATATTAATTTACACAATAATTACACTTTTCACATTATGTGTTTTTGGTCCAAATAGTTTTAAAGCTGCACTATGTAACTTTCACGACAAACGAGGATATGACAAAATGTCTCCCAAAAAGAGCAAACTTTGTGCACTGTTTTTCATTTGTGTCGTTCACATTCATGCTCTAGAAATAAGACTAGCCTTTTACATAGTTCTAATATGTAAATCGTGTATCTCCTGTTTGCGGAGAGGATTTCATACCACTGATCGTGCTCGACCAGAAGGGCTTGTATGGGCAGTTCCACTGGGTTTCATGCATTGCCAATGAGAGGGTTTTTTCTTTTCAGCTCAACTCTGTGACTTAAGGACTTAGACTGGACTAAAGAAGTCATATTTTTCCATGAAAAAGTTACAGAGTGCAGCTTTTAAGAAGCAGCTGAAACTGGATGATGGATGAACCGAACTGCATGTTTTGGTTCTCTGGTGAAACCTAACCAGCTAATGCTAAATTAATGGAGTCATAGTGGCCTATGCAACACATAGGCCACATGTTTCACATGTTGATGCAAAACCAGCCTTATTTATCTATAATACGATGCAAAGTGTTGATGATTTCCGCTGAGCATGAACGATGATGTGTTTTGAACATGAATCATGAAACATGACATGCTTGCCACATAATTTCCATTCATTTAGCATCAGCGGTTTGTGTGGCAACTACCAGAAAATCAAACCATGCATTCCAGTTTGACCTGGTTCCTGGACTAGTCGGACTGAAGCGTCATTCGAATATCACATGAAAAACACAGGAATGATCATTTAAAAAGGAATATCCACCCTAAAATAGAATCTACATTGTACTATTCCAATGATTTTAGACACGTAATTCAATACCTGTAAACAGAGACAACTGTCTCCCTACAGTAAGCTGGAAATCAGAGCATCAAGACTTGAGTTTGTGATGTCATCAAGTGACAATTTTTGGATTTGGTCCATTGACAATGAATTGGTGGCTGACTTTGTGGGCTCATATAATTTTTGTTTGAGCTATGCAGTTGTTACAGCTCTGAATCAGAAAATGTACCCATATCCCAGTAAAATCACCATGGGTACTATCATATTGTCCTGAGGGTTGTTCCACTGTTAACTGTCCAAAAGCTCTAGGATTTGTCTCTTGATTACATCATCAAGTTGAGTCTTGTCTCTCCGGTAGCCAGCTTGTGTAAAAAATATTTTAAACTTTTATTTCAATTGTCAGGAGCAAGTTGGCCTTTGCACACGGCACCCCAAGTGATGACATAGCCTTCGTCAATGCCTTCAAGGTAATCTGTTCAATGCTACATCAACACCATGTTAGTAAGATGATGTACGTTGTTATTGAAGTCAGTGTTTCTGTATTGTCTCACTGGTAGGCATGGCACACATCCAAAAGCAAAGGAGAGCTGAGACACCCAAAGGTGAGAAAACCCAATTATTTGATTTATCAGTGATTTTGTCCCAAGTTACGCAAGTAGCCACTTGTGTATCTCTTTAGTGAAGTACTTATTTGCTTGTCATATTTAATCTCTTAGTTTACTCATGAAGATGATTTCTGAATAATCAAACTTTTATGAAAGTAAATTTTTCCTGTACTCGCCACCTCTGTGTATTCTTGTTGATGTCCACAGTGAGCCTGCAGTTTGAGATTTGTTGATGTCTTAATGCTGTCCTCTCCTAGGATGAGCTGGAGTGGGGAAAAGAGAACTGCATTCAGATTAAGAGGATCAGAGAGGTAAGGGGACCTCTCCCAGCATGGTCATACTTTAGGATCATGACACGTCGCACCCTTGAGAGCTCCACTGGGTCTGAAACCAGCCTGTTGGCAAGTAACATAGCGAGCCACTCAGTGAAAATGGTTGTTTATAAAGTCACTTTGTCTTACCATGTTGGTGTTCTGGGGTCTTGTCTCTCAGCCTGTAATGTATTCCTGGTGATGTATTCACAATAAAGTGTGGGGGAAAGCCTATTTTCTGTGTGTTTCTGTACTAGCTAACATCTCTCCTCAGTGTAAACAAGCCGTGTGCACAGAGTTCAGCTTAAATATAAAAGCCCTGTACACACACTGACTGATCGTTGCCTTGGTAACACAAGTTTAAAAGTGTCTTACATGTTGCGAGGTTACCTGACATTTAACTAGCTTCAGCGTATAGGGACTTTTATTGGTAAGTTGAGCTTCATACTTTAGGCTTGTGTACACAGGGGAGAGCTGTTGGCAAGTGCACAGTCATGGAAAAAGGCAGCTTTTTCCCATACTTGTATTTACATTGCCAGGAAAACATTGTGCGATGAGAGACATGACACCACCATGCCAAGTCAGGGAATTGATAATTAACCATTTTCCTGAGAGGCCCTCTTTATTACTAGCCAGCAGGCCAGTTTCAGACCGAGTGGGAGGCATGACGTGGGTGTGAAATGTTAGGCTACCTGACCACTGTCTTGACTCCCTCCAGGTGGCTGAGGTGTATGAGGACCTGAAGAAGCGTGTGTCCCAGTTCAACATGCATGTGGTAGAGAACCCTCC
>OMKL01030007.1:1141-12014 GCA_900302295.1 Parasudis fraserbrunneri
TAACCTCTCCTGACAAACTGTGCCAGAAGAAACATGGATGACCGCCAGACTTAAAGCAATATTGAACTTTGGTAGAGCCTTTGGTTGTATACAGTAGCTCCCTGGCCACGATATACAGTACATCCATACACTAGCACTCACCTTCATCAGTTGCCCCACATGAGTGTGGGGAGGATTCACTTGCATAGGTATCACCGAACCGTGTCTCAAAATGGTTCAAAAAGTGAATCCAGCAAAACAACCACATCTTGAAACAACAAGTTACACAACCCGAGGTTCTAATAGAGATCAATAAGAGAAAACACTATGGAGCCATCCTACATATCATGAAGTATAGAAAATTACACACTCAAAGCAGTTTTGTTGGCGACTTGTTTGGGAAGTTACAGTCAGACAGGACATTTCAAATCAGCCATCAGTTTTAAACTGGATGCAAGGAAAAATCCTGTGTCCATCAATTCGCTCTCTTTTAGCACTTGATAAAAACGAACCAGGAATGTTGCTTATTTGGTCTGGATGTTTACGTGTCACTGACTATGGAGGAATAGTTTTGATCGAGAGTGACGGTGTCCATGCCATACTATACCATCAATTGTGTGCTACAGAGGGTCTTCGCAATCAAAAGTCTCCCGACTCCAGAGGTCTTGGTGTCCGAGCTGCAGGGAACCATTATCTTCTGCGCGGCCTTTTAGTGCTTGACAACTGACATTAATTACAGTACTTTTGCTTCCTTTTAATTAGGCCCAATTATGCGGCATATTTAATAATGGTCCGCATATGCCAAATGTGGAGATGATAGGTAGATTGATAGTTGGATAGATTGGTGGAACATCCTTTTGTGCTCTGCCCAAAATTAACACGGCAATTATTGCATTTTTATAGCTGGCAAAGGGAAGGCTAACTTTCACATCTCTGCCATTACCTCGCAGCGGGGAGGTAAAAACCCTCTGTAAATCAGCCGGGCACATCCGCGGTTGGGTAACACACACACACACACACACACACGCAAAAGGCTGCTGTAAACGTTAGGGGACATAAAGAAGGATCTGGACACCTGAAACCGTTGAATTTATGACAGGGGATTTATATTCTCATTGTTGCTGCAGCGGGCTCCTATTCTAAAGCGGTGATTGATTCCTCGTCCTCATTAACCGAGCCTTTCACATTCCACCATAGGCTTCCACCTCATAATGATGCAGATGGGAAAAGATAAACAAACACAAAGACAGATCCGGTGGAGCCGGAAATGGAATGTTGCTCACACGAGATTACCGGCCTATTCTGGGGATATGTAATGAATGTTAGCAAAGCTGGGAAATCACGTTATGCGCGGGGACCTTATTTTGCCACGGTAGACATAATTATCACACACAGGTGACCATCCATCACACTCGTACTTAAAGTGTCTCGTTAGAGAATTTGATTAAAGTCACAAGAGCAAAGAAAGTTCGTTGCCCCGGGACCTTATCGGGAGGAAAATATGCAGCTCTGAAACGACTCTTTTGGTGATCTGGTTCATGGTCGTTCTGTGGGCACCAATCACAATGGACATGTAAAAGAAGAAAGAATAACATGAATCCAAGAAGTGCACATTTATAAAAAAAAAAAAAAAAAAAAGTAAACATTTTTATGCTGTATTGAGTTTAGGAGCCCGACATGGAAAAATGAGTTCAAAGCAAGAACCACAGAGGACTTTTCCATGATTCATCCTTTCTGGAATAATGTCCGTAAACCTTAGATACCCCACCACCCTGGAATAATACTTATATGTACAACCACCCCCTCACCCCCTGACAAAAAAAAATCATACTGTACAAACCACATTGGTCTCTAAATGGCACATACTGTATGCATCAAAACGCATAGTGGAACTGTTAAGTTATATGATCGCTCGACCGAAAGGGAAATTATGAACTAATTGGAGAAGTTATGTCATGAAAAACCATAATTGCCCCCTTTTAAACTTCCCTGCAAAATGCACTTGAGATCTGTCCCCTTTCCAGAGAAATGCATTTAACTAACGATAAAAACAGCTGTGCAGATGATAAACTCCAAATTGTGTTAGCAATATGGCGCTTTCAGTGGCATCTACTGATGTCTAAAGGCAAAGCAAGGATAGTCTTATAAAGTCAAATAAACAGGCTAAAATGGAGATCTAGGCCTTCTGTCTACACAGATTATAAACCTAATGTATAAACCTAATGTCTGAAAATCATAACCTTATTGGGTAACATTAAGTGGACATTCATAAGGCATTTTTTGCTCATCTATTAATGTGTTACGTTTGTGGAAATAACAGTGCTATAACACATTCATAACAAATAATTGGATGATGTTCTGGTGAGGGAGGTGAGTATACTGTAGTATATTACTCTCATTCTCATGTATTTCAGTGGACATTAGGATAGATGGGTTGAAATAGGATAGATGGGTATACACTAAGTGGCCAAAGGAGGTGGGTATACCTGCATACCTGCATATACCCTTGACCAGTGGTTTTCAAACCCACATTTTCAGAATAAATATTATTTTGACCCGAAACTTATTTGGCAGATTATTGTGCAGGCCGATAGGATGACAATTATCCAATTATACAATGTTTTATTCAACATGTCTATTTTTTTTTGACGGACCCACACTATGAAAAACACTGCCCTACACTACTGACTTATGGATGCGTTATGAATGTGTTATGGCACTGTTATTTCAAGAGCAAATGACAAGATGAGGAATGAATGCCTTACGAGCGTCCACTCAATGTAAGTCTCTATCCCTTGTTGCTATAGAGCAAGATCACACAGGAATTTAAATGACTCAAAGGTAAGAATAAATAGATGACACAGGAAACTGAGGAAAAGTCTAAAGATTATAACGAAACAAAGGCAAAGATGAAAACAAATGTGTGCTTCAACGTGATGATTTGTGATATTAAAGTAATTAAATAAGGTGGGTTTGGTTCTAAACCTAGATCTTCCCACTTGAAAACATTAAAAATGGATGCCTCGATGGCTCTGATCTTTATCATCTTTTAACTGTATTCAAAATGCAGCTGTTTCTGTCTTTTTTATCTCTATCTCTCTCTTTCACTCTCTCAGTCTCTCCCTCCCATCTCTTCAGCCCCTCGCAGTGTTGTGCTTTCTTCTCATTCATTTTTAATGAATTGTTTCAGGTGCAGGCGCGAGATGAGCAAATCAAGGGGACATTTAGCGCCGGGGAGAGAGAGGAGGTGACTATTGAGCCGATAAACCCAAGTAATGAAAACAGGGACTCCAATCTCAAATGCTCTCTGCAGGACGTTCGTCTTTTTCTCATAAGTGGCGTGCCAACCTGGTGGCTCTGTGGCTCCTGAGCCGTAGGAGGAGTGTCACATCCCAGATTGTAAAGAGGGGGTAAAACTCAAGACCCCCAGAGCCATGTTGTGCAAATGAATTTCCATTAGACCTTTTCTGGGGGTTCATTTTGCACTCGCATTGCATCATGTCTTTTTCGGGCGCTTCTGGTTTTGTGGGTGCTTATAGTGTGTGTACACTTTGAGGGTGGTCTAATACTAGCCTCCCCCCAAAATGATTTGCGAGGGAGCAGCTCTGTAAAACAGCCATTCCAAATTCTGCTATGAGGTCATTAGCGATGATGACTTGACGGAGAGTGTGTGTGAACTTACTGCCTTCGGTCGCGGTAGGTATAGGACAATTTCAGGCAAGCACAAGCACGCAAAGCGAGCCATCATTCATTTTCTCGCTTAGAGAGATGGCCATAAATAGGGAAGGACTGACATAGCTGTATGACGCTGTGAGACGCGGTTACTATACAAACAATGTGATTACGCTGACATCAGAGCTCTCTGGTTATGAGGGGGCTGTTAGATCCTGACCACACTGTCCTCGGCCTTGGCTGGTGACAGGGACACACTTACGTAATGGGAGAAGCTGTAGACCCATACAGCCACAACCTCAGACTTGGCCCTGTGCTGCTGGGGGAATGGGGGGAAAATACGACTGTCTTTAGTGCCAGGGTGGCAAAGTGAAACAAAGACCTGCTCCACAGCGCTAACCGAGTCTGTATTATGTCTATAAAGCTCATGGTAAAGTAACCAGTATTTTTTTTTTACAAACATTTTTTAGAACACAAACAGTGCATAGTATTTTATGAGTACGTTTTCGTAATGTTTCCTAAGAGTTCTATTTTGGAATTTTAGAACTCCATAGGTTTCGATGGCCAGTAGCCATTGTTACATCATCATTAGAATGTTCAGTTCTCAAAATTCTAATCTCACATATGAGCTTGTACACCTGAAATGGTTAAACTAGTCTGACTCTCTCATGTGCAAATGTTTTCACAAATGAGTTCTCAAGTGAACAACAACAATATATTGGATGACATTATGGATTTTAAGTATCACTGTCTTTAAAAAAAACAAACAAGGAAGCCATCTGAATGGATAGCTGTGTAGAAAGAAACCTTGTGACCAAAAAAAAGCTAAATTCCTACACACTATCTTCCCTTGTAAAACTTTATTCAATGTGACCATTGGTATGCCAGATGAAGGCCCTATGACCGAAACATCGCATTGAATAAAGTGTTGCAAGAGAAGATATAGTGTGAGGGAATTTCCCTTTTTTTTCCTCAAACCTTCAAATGCTGGCATTTTGTTCACGTTATCACCTTCACCAAAAGGAGAACATTAAATCATCCAATTACTTACAGGGAGTAATTTAATACTTTTTTTTTTGTGTGGAATTTTGTATGAGACCTACTTTATGTCTCTGTTTAGGATTGGTTCAGTATGAACAGACACATTCACATTTGACTCACCCCCTTTGCATATGGATGGAAAAATTGGACATTTTTACTGTGAATATACAGTATGTTTACTGTGGCATGTGCTACGGAAGCAGCTGCCAGGAATGAGGGAAGAGGGTGGCAGGTTTTTTTTTCTTCTTCTTTTACTTTGAAAGAAATATTATTTTCCATAAGTACACACATACCCACAATATAACACAACACAGTAACCCCCTCACTGATTATAATTGTTATAATCCTGCTTAATTGTCAACCTGGATTGCATGAATCATGTTATTTTTGTGGCCAGTGTGGGCTGTCTACCTGCAGTCTGTCAAAGTGACAGGCGTAAACACACTTTTTGCCCTCAATTTAAAGTAGATTCGAGACTCAAACTAAAGTTTTCCACTCATATTCTGTGCCAAATAAGCATAGAGACAAAACGCCTCTTTAAGGGACTAGCTAAACCTATATTTGAGGATTTGAGACAGACATACAACCATCTTATGACAACATGCCATCCTAAATCCATTTTATAATTTGATGCATGTGTTCAGTATTCACAGTGTCCCCATCAGAGGTTTGACGTTGTGAAAGGCTCTTGGTCAGCTAAACTCTAACTGTGGTTCGTATGGTTCCTGGCTATGTACCGTGTGGTTCAGGGTCTTTGGCCTGAGAAACACACAAGACACTATTTCACGCTCCAGCACAGAATAGTTAGTAGTGGCTACACTGTGGAGGGGAAGCCCCTCTGCTGGTCAAATAAGGAAAGCCCACTTTGAAGTCCAGGGGGTAGATATATGAAGTGATGACCTTTCTGTCCATGCAGTACTTCACACCTCAGGGCTAGGTGCACACCTCAGGCCTATACTCACTTTGTAAAAGGACAAGTGATGTTTTTTTGTTAACTTGGGAGTGAAAAATACTAGACTGCACATCATATTGTGTTTTCAGATGTTGAAATACCCCCCTTGAATAAACTATGGGACTGTTACTTCAAATAGCATCATTTCAGAAATTACTATTCAGCTATGGTTGCAGCATACATTACATTATACTTAAGATGCTGATGACAGTGCGAATCATAAAAAGATCACAAAATACATTTTTTGGGGGAAACAACATCAAATTCACGACAAATGGGATATCCTCCTTCCTGTCCATTAACAAACACGAATCGCAAAATTGAGGTGTAATGGCTTCAATTTCCAGAGTTTGTGGCGAATGGCAGCCCACCTACTGTGAGAATACAATCTTCTCAGCGGGGCGCCGAGATCCACAATGCAGTCTGTTATGGGTTCACTTAATAAAGCATGTTTTTTTTATGATGGCAAGGTTCCACATTACACAATGGTAATGTATAATCATCAATTTGTGTGAGAGATTGGGGTTGTTCATCCACTGCAGATCAACTGAGTCTATTTACAAGTCTGTTCTCATCACAATGTTAAGGACGGCCTGATAAAATTCAATTCATTTTAAGTCAAGCGTGGAACTGGTGTGTAGCGCCATGTAGCTGTTGATTGAGCCTTTTTGAATCCAAAATGTTTCAAATGATATCTGGATTTTAGAATTTAGTAAACATTATTAGCTTGTGCTTCATGAATAGCTAAGTAGAACAAACAGAAGAGACATACAGAAAATAAAGACTCTTACTGCTCAGATCAGTGGTGCCTATAGTTCAGACAAGGATTTGCCCAAGAACTAACTGCTTACAATAGGAATAAAACATAGCCTCCTATACCTTACACCATCATCTTCCTATGATATAGAACAGCATGACGGCGACTTGGAGGACAGGAGGTGAGAGGAAAGGAGAGGAGAGAAGAGGAGAGGAGAGGAGATGGCTGCTGCTGTGTAATGTGTTATTGTTAAGGATTGTGACCTCTGTTGTCTATCTGTTTATCGGCCAGAGGAATGCAAGCCATTGTTTTGAAGAGGCAGCAAGAAAGCAGCCTGCATGACGCCAAGAGTCTGTATGAATATGGATGGATCATTTTCTTCTTCGCATTTCTCCACTTTTCCACAATCCTACAAAAGCACAGAGGGACAAACTCTGCAGTGACACAAATCCATTTAGGGGTCATTTAGGGGACCCAAGTAGGATTGTTTTGAGTCTTAATTAAAATAAAATAAAAATCTAAAATAACAATAAACTTGCATCTCCATAGGTAGAGATGATCTTTAATTGGCTTAGTTCTGGATCACCCTGAATGGGATTGTGGCAGGTACCCAAAATGTTTGTGCCAAAAAGAAAAAGAAAGAAAAAAGTTTCATATAAATAATTGCTCTAAGAGTGCAACATTATTCTAAAAATGTTTTTGCTGAGAAAGCACTTAAATAAATTATTTGGCAGCAAAATTTGTCGAGCAGGGGAGCAAACAGCAGCTGCAGTGCTGAAGAGTGACACCCAGGCCACAGACATACAGTAAACACGTGAATATCCATGATGCCAAAACATCATTCGGGTGGCTTATACAGTGTGAAACACAATTTGTTTCACATACAGAAGTGTGAGAATGTGTCTGTCAGTGCGGTTGTAGATTTGCTGTCAGTAACAGGTGAATATACATTTTTTAATTTTTTTTATTTTATTGCATCTGTCACTGGTATTCCGATTCATATCCTCGTCAAACCAGGTATTAGCATCAAACCAAGAAACCTCTCGAACACTCATAATAAATCCTCTGACAATAAAGCTTTCTGCACCCAAGCAAACCGCCTGTACAGTAAAGATACAGGAGAAAGGCGATAGAAAAAAATAAAACACAAGGGACATTTTCCAAGGACAACGATGTGTGAAGCTATGAAAGTCAAATGCCAAAGGTCCAATGTTTTTTTCTTTTTCACTCTGTTATTACCAGAGGAAAAGCTTTCGCTTCCGTGTTGTGAAGTTTCTTCTCGAAGGCACACGGTACAGTACTAACAGACAGCACATTTAAACTTATTTTCCAAAACCAAGCGAGCTGTTCAGGGGCTGATTTCAGTGCGAGTTGAGCAACGCGCTAGCTAGCCGCTGTACACCTAAGGCAGCTTAATCACTGTTTTTGTATATAAAGTGTGTATCTTTATGGCTAATTTGCATCTCTGCCATCTCTCCACGGGTGTCTGGAGCATCTGCCTTAGGGGTGTGTTAATTACGTCTAATTTTATACTCCTTTTTTTTTTTTTTCAAGAGGGACCCAATTTGCTGTCTGGCCCCCTCGGCTTCCTTTAACCTGCCATTTATCACTCATTTTTGCAGAGTAAACAGGCTGAACAATGGATAATCAGAGAGGGGAATGGCGAAGAGAGAGTGGCAGATGCGGCTCTGCATTGCAGATATCTACTGCCTCTGCTTCGAATCAATCGGCAATTAGCGCCGTTTCACCACAGCTGTTATGGCCCGATTTATTTTGCTGGAGTGTTCCCTTTTTTTTTTTTTTCTGAGCAGCCCCAACATGTAATTGCAGAAGCCTCCAGGGCCTTGCTGAGAGAAAGAGTGAGAGAGAGGAGAAGAAGAAGAAGAGGAAGAGGAAGAGGAAGAGGAAGAAGAAGAAGAAGAAGAAGAAGAAGAAGAAGAAGAAGAAGAAGAAGAAGAAGAAGAAGAAGAAGAAGATGGTTGCATGTGGTCAGAGTTCAACAGCAAAGGCATGCTGCTGCTACGATTTAATTGTAGAGGAAGACTCCTCAGTTGTGAGCCTTGTGAGAACTCAACATGAACCACTGAGAAACTCTCCTGACAGTTGAGTCCTCTGTTTGTTTTTCTACTCTGAAGTGGCAGCTTATACTACAGCAACATCATTATTAAATGATAAAAGATGCAGGCCTATTCAATCTTACAATATTTTTATATGGTCTAAATCCACATATAAGAGTCTTACAAGGAATTTAGAGTATCTGCCATCTGGGGAACCAATTATCTAACATAGGCTACACAGTAATAGTATAGAAAACAGATGAGATATGAGATAAGTAAGGTAATGATGATACCTGAAGGCAGAAACTATATGTTTCTCATAATCCTTTTCCATATGGGTAGGCTTAAGAATTAAAAAGAAGACTCACTGTTGTCTTTTGCACATTAATATGGAAATGGCAGAAATCAAAAGCACAACATGATCCTGGTCCCTGTTGTTTCATCTTGTGTAACTAGTTCAATTAAAGGGGAAAACCAGGACTTAGTCCATAGTTCATGATGCAGATATACTGTAGAATGGGAGACATTAGACAAATGTGCTGTTTGTGGTTAGCCAGGCTGAATGCTAGGCAGTGCTTATGTGTACATTCTTTTTAAAAGCTAGATCTTTTGAATGAGCACACTTTTGCATCCTACCCAATATTAGATATGGGAAATTTGCAAATTCTAAACATTTTCATCCCCAATCCGATGGTAAAAGTCTAATTATGTTGACCTCCTCTCAAATACAGGGTGGACAAACAGCCTCGTCTGCAAGCTCTAGGGATATAGCTCACATGGCAAAATTCTTTCCCAGATATTGAAAAGTTTGCCTAATGTCTATTCACATTTTGAGCAGTTATTGACACTCACATTTTTGCAGAGCAAAGTACTGTATCACTGAAGTGTTCAGTGGATCATTAGGGTAGTTAGGTCTCATATTAATTCATCACACAGTGCACTAACTTGCAAGAAAGCTCCCCTAGATATGTTTTTATCTCATCCCATGCACTGCATAACATACTTGCAAAGTTTTTGCATTTTGGGGAAGTGGTTTGGGGTGGGTTTTTGGAGGGAAGAGGTTTGGAGTGGAGGGTTCAAAGAAAAGGAAATAAAGCAACATCAAACACGTTGTCTTTCACAAATGATGCACTCACCATTTGAGCCAATCAGTGATGAATATGTCACCGTCTATGCCATATAGACCTAAGCCTGTGGTCACATGAGCACAAATGTTTTGTCTGTTTGTGAGGTGAAGGGTAAAACAGGCAGAGGAACCTATCTGTGTATGCTGTGTAAAAATTATCTTTACGTTTTCAAGTTTATTTTCACATAATTAAAACAGTAAAATAAATGTATACAGCCTGGTGATTAAGGCAGGATGTGCAGGAAGACCCAAGAGACCCAAAGGGGCTTACTATATAGGGGTTCCCCTCATGTTCATGGCACTGACAATATTAACAAGGGAAATTGAAAGGTAACAAATAAATAACAATAAACAAAAGGACAAATAGGGGAACAAGTAAGGGAAAAAATGGAGAAGAAAGGGCAACAACATCTGGACATTATAATTTGTCATGAAATGGGCCTAGAGTATAGGCTAACACTGGCGTATAGCCTAATGATGATCATAAATCACATCAAATACTTTTCCTGTCATTAAAAAGATGGTCACACTGAGCTGAGGTACTGTGTAATTGCACTTGAAGAAAAGCAAGTGCAGCCATGCCAATTTGTGTACCTCAGATGAAGAACCACGTAACTCTGTTTTAAGTTTTCAGATGAACAATGTTTTCAAACTTTATTATCTAAAGGCGGTGAGTTAGAGTGTTGTGTTCTACATAGTTACAGACTGTAGAGGTTGAGTACTTTCTTGTGATATATTATGAGATTCACATTTCACAGTGAGTGATTTGGATTGACTTTACATCTGCAAATACATGGGCTGTCCAAAAAAAATCTAAATGTAGTTATATGGTTCTTCAGTGCTAGGGTTAAATTATAGCTTACCATAAGTAATATTCCGATACAAAGCCATGAGGAAAATGTTTGGTTTCCATGGGAACCCATTACACGGAGGGAGACATGACGGATTGAGAGGGTCTGATGAATGTGAGGGCTATTAGGGAGAGGTACGGAGAGAGCGTGGTGTTATTTTCTCTTGTGCTCTCACTGCTGTGCTCTCCTCTGCTTTAATCAACAAATGTTTGCCGTGGTGTGTGTTTGAATAATGAGACGGACAAAAGTGATGAGTTGTGTATTTGTGTGTGTGTGTGTGTGTGTGTGTGTGTGTGTGTGGTGGAGGGGAATTCCTATCTCCACTCCGCATCATCGACCTACCAACCCTCCAGGACCTCTACAACTCTAGCACCAGGAGGCATGCCAACAAGATCATCGCAGACCCCTCACACCCTGGTCACCACATCTTCCAAACTC
>OMKL01030099.1:1346-12153 GCA_900302295.1 Parasudis fraserbrunneri
CCGACAAGCCATCGCATCTGAAGCAGAGGCGGGCGGCAGGGGAGAGAGGATGTTCAAGCAAGTGAACACCAGGAAGGCCGCGGGACCAGACAGTATCGCAGGGCGAGTCCCCAAGTCATGCGCTGACCAAACTGGCACCGGTGTTCACAGCGATATTCAATCTGTCCCTGGCCCAGTATGTCATAACCACATGTTTCAAGGAGTCCAACATCATCCCCGTACCCAAGACACCCAAACCAGCCTGCCTGAATGACTGTCGCTCAGTAGAACTCACCTCTGTGGTGATGAAGTGCTTTGAGAGGCAGGTCAAGGACCACATCTGCTCTTCACTGCCCACAGCACACTTGACCCCCTACAGTTCGCCTACTGACCCAACTGATCCACAGAGGATGCCATCGGCCACATCCTCCAGACTGCCCTATCACACCTAGACAAAAGGAAGGGGAATTATGTGAGACTGCTGTTCATTGAGTATGTTTCAGATTAATCCCCTCCAAACTCGTCACCAAACTCAGGGACCTAGGACTAAGCACTTCCCTCTGTAGGTGGATCCTCGACTTCCTGACAGGCAGACCTTAGGTGGTGAGAATGGGCAGCCACACCTCATCTCCCCTCACCCTCAACATGGGCACTCCCCAGGGCTGTGTTCTGAGCCCCCTGCTGTACTCCCTGTGCACGCATGACTGCGTGGCCACTTTTGACTCCAACTCCATCATGAAGTTAGCTGATGCCACAGTTGTGGTAGGACTGATCTCCAACAATGACGAGAAGGCCTACCTGGAAGAGGTGGGGTGCCTGACTCGATGGTGTCAGGACAACAACCTCCTCCTGAATGTCAGTAAGACGAAGGAGATGCTAGTGGACGATGGGAGGAAGCAGGGGAGGACCTACAGCCCTCTAAACATCGATAGGTCCCCGGTGGAGAGGGTGGACAGTTTCAAATATCTTGGACTTCAGATCACCAAGGACCTGACATGGTGGTATGGTCAGCAGAACATATCACAGGAGGTGCACTCCCACACCTCCAGGACACCTATACCAGGCAGTGCAGGACCAAGGCCAGGGGAATCTTGAAGGATCCTAGCCACCCGGATAATGGCCTCTTCTCTCTGCTGCGGTTAGGGAGAAGGTACCACATCCATAAGGCCAACTTGGAGAGGCTCAGGAGGAGCTTCTACCCTCAATGATCCTGAATGAGGACATTGCCTAGGCCTGCTTCTTGTTCCCAACAGGATGCCCCCCCCCGTCCCCAATAACACACTAATCTCACTACATGCACACCTGGAACTAAACCCAGTATACCTTAGCACAGCAGCACCTTATACTTTTCATCGGGAATAAACATACCTACATTCTGTAAATACACATGTGATTATACAGATCTATATTTTTCTTTTTTTCTAGACCATACTCATCTATTTAACTCAACTATACAATTAATCTGTGTATATCTTGTATATATTGGACAGCTCATTCCATTCCTATAGATTTAACTCAACTGTACAATTAATCTGTCCATATATTTGTTTATATTGAAAGCTCATGCCACTCTTATATATATTTATATATATATAAGATATATATATATTTATACTTATACTTATTGCATACTTATACTATCTAACTCAACTGTACAATCCATCTGTGCATATCCTTGTTTATATTTGCCAGATCATGCCATCCTTGTATATATTTTATTTTTACTCCTATTTTATATATTTTGTATCTCTACTTTATTCTACACTTAGGAGCCAGCAAGAAACATGTCACTGCACATTGTACTTGTATGATGGAGCATGTGACAAATAAACTTGACTTGACTTGATCTACAGAAGATTGCAATACTTGAAACAACGATATTTCGTTTGAAAGACTCTGTGCATACAACGTTGCCTTTGAGCCCAAATGCTAAGCTAGCATTAGCCCAGAAACCATGCTCTTCAAATATTGCTGGGATGCTCAGTTTTGAGACTGCCACGGCACCGAAAACAATCTCCTTAACATTACTGGGGAAGAAAGCGAGTACAACAACACAGGAGGATTGCCCAATGAACAATACGACATTACCATGGTATCCAATTGCTAAGCTAGAGTTAGCCAATTCCTGCCCTAAGCTGGCAGAATCTGCTAAGCTACCACTATTTGCTAATTTGACAAGGCCAATTGCAGAGGGTGCCACGGCAATAAATGGTGGGCTGGGGAAACAAGATGTTGGTAATGATACTGTCTTTTGGAATGTGCGTGGAGCAAAGCCGAAAAATATCCCCCACAAAATTGTGATACCCGTAGCAGCAGAGATTGCTTTGGAATGCCCTGAGCTTTCCACAGCCACCGGCTGGCCTGCTCTGCTATCCAGTCAATAGCTCACCTCAACCTCCATGGCTAATAGAGAACAGCCGTGGATTATTGTGAAAGGGACAAATAAAAGAAACCCTCCCCAACCACTGATGTCTTTACAGCTGGATGAAAGATTTCAACTAATACTGTGTGAGCCTGGATCGCCATCAGGCAACCTGGCTCACTTCTCATCTCCACACTGCTCTAGGGAGGGAAAGCATTCGAAAAATACCAGACCGTAGCAACAGCAAGCTAATGGTACTGCTAGGCCATTAATGTGATAGGTGATTCTGCTGTAAAAATATTGATCAATGTTGGTGGTAAGAGGAATATCAAAACGTACTGCCTCCCTGATGTAATGGTCTGCGACACAACAAAAAAATACCCCAAATCTGGTCTGCCCACCAATCTATAGACAAAATAATTGTGCATGTAGGGGCTAATGATGTTTCCAAGGAACAATCGGAAACACTGAAATTCATCTTGAAGTGAATATTGGCTTGGAAGACTCAGACTTAGACTTGCTCTAATGGTTTACAATTTGTACAGAGTGGATAGAGCTGGGAGTGGGGGTGGGGTGGTTGTTTATGTAAAATCGGATTTGTCAGTGTCTGTTTTAGATACTGTCTCCAGGCCAAAATGTTTTGAACTTCTCGCTCTAAAGATCCAATTGGAGCCCGTCTCAGTGTTTATAGGCCCCCATCCACAGATTTAGAGTCTACTGACACATTGGCCAATCTAATTTCTTGTTATTCTGATTCTGAAATGCTGGTAGTGGGTGATTTTAATTTTAATTGGCTGAATAATACTCCAGATCATTTTAAGGAAGTCACTGGTAACCTACATTTAATCTAGTTAATAGATTAACCCATTAGACCTAACTTGAAAGTGTGTTAACTGTTCAAAATCCACATTAATTGATCTTGTATTCGAAAATATTGTGTCCAGTGGAGGATTTGAGTTGGGTGATCACTGCCCCACGGCCTGTATAAGAAGCATGAGAATGGCAAAGACGAGGTTGCCACTGATGCTCAGGTGGCCCTAGACTTTTTCACAGAAACTTTTATGTCATGCGTTAATAAACATGCACCTTTAAAGAGGTATACAATTCAAAACAAAGTAGCACCTTGGTTTTAACAGGAGCTGTCAACTTTGTTCAAAGACAGAGATTATTGCTGGTTTCGTGCTAGACGATCGGGGGTCCTCAACATTGGCTTTCCTTTAGACAAATTAGAAATAAATGCACTGCGGCTCTGAGAAAGGCGAAATCTGATTACTATTTAGATCTAATTACGAGCTCCTACTTTTAACAGTTCTGGAAGGCAGTAAATGCAAACAAAAATGCAAACAAAAATAAAACTCTAATTCACTACCCACACTTATCAAGATTGATGAGTGTGTGATTTCTAATCAAAATGAAATATGCCTTGCCTTCAATAGGCACTTTGCAGATGCTGGGCATTTATTCGATAGGGAATATACAGGGCCTCCTCCTGTTGATGTTAATTGTGTGCATGCCATGGGCCATGGGTCTCTCATAATGATACATTTGATGCATTGCGATCCATAGATCCCAGGAGATCTACTGGTGAGGATAGTTTGGGATCTTTTTTTCTAAAATTGTCTGCTCCAATTATCCTTGAGCCATTAACGCATATATTTAATCTTTCCATTTCAACAGGCAGAATTCCTAGTGTTTTGAAATCAGCCCATGTGATTCCTTTACACAAAGGAGGTATTAGGGATGATTTAAATAATCACTGTCCAATTTCCAAACTACCTTGCTTAGTGAAACCTCTGCAATCTTTGGTAAATAATCAACTCAAACCCTTTCTTTCAAATCACTCAGTTCTAAGTCCACACCAGTCTGGATTCAGAGAAAGGCATAGCACAATTTCAGCTATAATGTTGGTCACGGATGATATTGGATCAGCATTGGATGGGAGCATTGGCTGCCCTCTTTATTGATCTGTCAAAAGCTTTCATCACAGTCAATCACAACCTCCTCCTAAAATGTTATCTAGTGTTGGTTTGGATAGTGTTGCATGTGACTGGTTTCAGGATTATATATCTGGGGGGTGTCAGTGTGTGAAGTCGGGTCACGCCCAATCTGGATTTTTGTCAGTAACTAAAGGTGTGCCACAGGGTTCGATTTTGGATCCTGCCCTTGTTACTATTTATAGGAATGGTATTGTTTCTTCCTTGAGTGGTTGTCAAGCCCACTTGTATGCTGATGATACAATTGTGTATTGTATTGCAGATTCTGTAAGTTGGCCAACGAAAACTTGCAGCTTTCTTTTAATGCTCTCCAGGGAGCTCTTATTGATCTTAAATTGGTTCTCAATGCTAGTAAAACTAAATCCATGCTGTTTTCTAGAGCCAGAAATATTTATCATGATAGTGTGCAGATTTCTACTGTAAGTGGTTCTATCATAGAGAGTCACCGAACATAAGTACCTTGGCTTGTGGCTCGATGAGAAATTTACATTTAAGTACCATGTAGACAGCCTTGCCTCCAAGGTGCGACAGAAGGTTGGCTTCCTGTACAGAAACAGAGCCAACGTTCCTTTGATTAGTAGGAAAAGGAATGTTGAGGCAGTGTTCCTATCGGTGTTGGATTATGGAGATGGAATTCATAGAAATGCTGCTCCTGCCACTCTTAAACCCTTAGACACGGTTTATCATTCTGCCCTCACATTTATTACTGGTGATGGTTGGATTCACCCTGACTTACGGGCAGTTTAGGGACACGATCACAGACCTCCCTTCCACAAATTGTGGCTGTTTTAATTGATCGTCTGTGCTTTGTACGCACATTACTGTTTTGATCATGTTTGGATGTGTTATGGTCTTCCTGATTTTATTTATATGTTTTTATTATGTTGAATTATTGCCAAATGTAAACTCTGCATCATTGAAAATGAGGGCCCACCCTCAATGGACTCCTGAGTGTAAATAAAGGGTGTTGATGATGATGATGATGATGATGATGATGAGGTAAGGGGCTCATTTGAGTCGTCTGTCATGAGTCATGATCAAGGTGTACCTAAAGTAGCCTAACTAAGTACAATGCAAATTTACACCCATTTTTGTCAGCATGTGGTCCTGAAAGTGTATACATATGGTCCTAAATGTTATGGAGGAAAAGAAAAGGTGCACAAATGTGATATGAGACTCAAAGTAGGGATGATGAACATTTTCCAAGTAATCTCACAGATGCCGCTCCTCCTAAATGTCTTTCCGGCATGTAGTGTAGGCTGAAGTGTATATTTTTTTACGAGCATGTGCTCCTCCTTGGGAATAAAATGTCGTCGTCGCCGGTAGAACCCGTCAAAAAACAAAGGAACACGCAAGCCACGCCGGTATTCCGTCAACGTGGGAAGGCGAGGGAACCGAAGAAATGTCCCTGTGTCTTCGACGGGGTTTTGAGCGTCGTCGGGATGTCCGCTAATATGCCACCAGGTCACGTTGGAGAGCTGACTCAGACTAAACAGCACTTTTCTGTTTGTCTTTTCCTTGTCTTCCACCTCCCTCTCTCTCTCTCTCCCTCTCTCTCTCTCTCTCTCTCTCTCCAGAGCGTGTGTTATCTGCTGACCTTTTCTCCAGAGTGGCTGCTCTCTCCGTAATCACCAGACCCCGTTCACTCTGCTACCCAACAGCATGTCAGGTAAGAGCTGGACTGGACGACGGTCTCTGGAGCTACTTTGTCTCTTATCGACTTTTCATTTCTCTGGCTCGTCTGTTTTCTGTTGTGTCCAATTATCTGTTTTCTGTTCGCTATTCCCTTCCTTGTTGCTCTTTTTTTTTCTGCTACTCTGAGCATAACACTCTCACTTCCAAAGCTATGAACCGCAGAACGAAGACACTATTATGTGATAATGTCAAGAGACGAACCATGGAGTTGCTGCGTTGACAGTGAGTGAGCGGTTGACTTTGGGGACTGACGGAGCGCTTGCTTGAGATTGCAAATCTGTGTCCATTGGGTTCAACAACTTTGACCTCCCATTCACCGTCATTGGAGCATCTCCCCAGTTTGTCTTTTTTTGTGCCAGCTCATCTCTCTCAAATCATCCTTCTTTTTTCTCTTCTCTGTTTCAGGTAGCTACACCCCGGCCCCTGGGGGCCCCTTCTCGGCCCTCACCCCAAGCATGTGGCCTCAGGACATCTTGGCCAAGTACCATCAGGTGAGGACTTTTTGTCTTTAATCTAGTGGGGTTGTTACTGTTATTGATATTATCATTTAACACTCAGGGGCCCCAGGACAGTCCAAGGGACTGTTTGCATATTTGCAATGGACAGAATATAAAACTGATGTTCCCAGGGCATGACTTTTCCTAAATATGTCTTATTCGTGCTTTCACAAAGTAAGAAAGTTGTAAAACAAACTACGTACAGTTCTGAGCATTTATAGCCATGACCACCACGAATGGTCTCACAGGCAGCTGTATCTATAAGCCTATAATGGGAATTTTCCATATAAGATTAGGCTACAATACAAATGGCTAGATTTTCATGGGCTTTGTTTTCGCTCTCTACCGTATGCAACTGCTCTCTCTCTCTCTGTCTCTCTCTCTCTCTCCCTTGTATCTTTCTCTATAACCCCTCGCACTGTCTGTCTGTCTCCCTTTTCTCTGCCGCTCTCCCCTCTCTCTCTCCCTATCTGTGTGTGTGTGTGTGTGTGTGTTTCTTTCTCAGGGTCACACCATTCCTCCCTCTCTCTCCTATCATATCTTTTTTTTTTATCATAGCCCAATCTAAACAATTTGAGCCAATTTGTTGACCCAAATGTCCTTGGTGCTACAGTATATGGGCTGTTGACGGCGATAGACTGTCTATAATATTCTCACAGAGACAGCAGATCCAACTCGTCAGGCTAAAACAAATATCGCTGGCAGACTGGATAGAGTTCTTGTTGACCCACATCAGGGACGAGACATAATATTCCTGGATATGAAAAGCTTTCTCCGTCGACAAACCGAAAGCATTCATTGCCCTTCTGTATGTCAGCTTTGCGGAATCAAGTGCGGGGATAAATGGGATGTTGACAGCTCCCGGTCAGAAAACCACAAGCACGAGTTTTTCAAAGAACCCACGGCTTCAGAGAATGATCATGTCATTCAAGCATTTACAGAGAGGAGAGGCCCAGCGCGCCGGCTTACAATTTACAAATTCGGATACGGAGTCACGGGGTGGATTTGCGAGGAATGCCTACGCATGTTACAAGCCAAGGCAAAGCATGTCGGTAGATGAACAGTTCACATAGATCATGTAGGCAAGTGTGCCTCTCGGAACACAAGGGGAACCACTGAAGGAAAGGGAAAGGCGACGTGGGTGGCCTGCCTACATGCGTGTGCCAAGGCTTCCACAAACATCGAGTTCGCCAGGCTAAGGAAACGACTTTCTCTATGCGACTCTTGCGTGCACAAATGATTGGATCTTTAATTTCGTCATGCGAACATCCTCAGAAATCAACAAATGCAAGTACTGAAATTGATTTACAGGAAGTTGTTTTGTCGGCGTGCAGCATACAGATATATATTAGCGTTGTTGTTGCTCTTGATATTGTCATTGATTTCTACATGTTCTGAGAGACCATTGCGGCGGCTGAAGGGGGTGTGGTAACTCTGATGGTCCGAGTATGAATAATACAGTGTTGTTGATATTGTTACATCTCATAGCTCAGTGCAGTTAACACATCGAATGCATCAGACATCACTCCATTACAAGTAAATCAATGAGAGGACGATGCAAACGTCTTGCTTCCTTACAGACTAATCAGTCTCTTGCAGTTGCCCCTGTCATTTTCTGTGCTTTTGCCAGCGAACTTGTTACCTGCCACGTGCTCATCTAGAGGTGAAACGTATGGTATTATGTGTGTGGATTGCAATCTATCTGAATAGTATCCCTCCCTGCTGTATAGAAATCAATCTGGAGGTTTATGCTGCGGGACTGGATGACCACCACTGTGTTTCATGGTTGTCAATGTTGTTGCATAATCTGATGGACAGAGCACCAAGTTGCTATGAAGGCTGAGAGGGACTGACGGTATCTTCAAACGTCACCGTGGGATTAGATCAGTTGCGTGACAATAGGTTAACTTTGGTGCATGCTCCACAGAGGACCGGCCTCGGTCACCTCAAGCCAAGTTCAATTTAAAGTCAGTGTAAAGCAAATTCAGAGATTTGTTTCTAAACACATGTTAGAAAATAGTTGCTGAAAACATGTGAAAAGACTTAACTATGTAGTACTGAATTGTGGAGTTGATAAGTAGCTCAAAAGTGTAGCATTGCAAAGTTAATGTGAACCGTTTCATGTATGTGAGTGGAAAATGCTAAGATGGTTAGCGCCACAGTCCGGGAGGTATAGTTAAATAAAAACACAGATTTGGGTGGTCTAACCTAGTTTGCTAGTTAGTCGATTAGTCAAGCTTTCTAACCAAGTAGGGTTCAGTTGATAGATTTGGTAGTTTATAGCAGCATATTTTAGTGATTGAATGGAAATTAGCATTTGAGCAGAAAGGGAGATGTCAATCAAATGTGATCTGACCGCGCCCCCACAATCCTGAGACATGGTCTGAGCAGCCAGATGGGTTGTTTTTGTGCTGGGTTTTATAATAGTTATAAACGTTTTTAATCATTCAAATTTGGTTGGGTTGTTGATAACACATTTTTCTGTGGTGTGACAAACTCCAAACACATATTTATTCTTGCTTTACCCGGACTTTAAACACCATCCCTGGAGTACATTTATCTCTATCATCTAAATCTATCATACTAATCATACTTTTGAGTTGCTTGGTGGATTGGATGATTGCACTCTCTCACAGTAATAAGGAAAAAACAACACATATTGGCCATGAGGAGGAGGTGCCAAGCTGTTGTGGCACGTTCCAAGTCAGTCCACTTATTATTTAATTCATCATAACTGCTGCTAAACTGTTAGCTACACACTGTTTGTCTGAATTATCATGAAAACGCTCATTATTTTGAGAAAAATAATCTAGCAAGAAGGACTTCACAGGCGCTTTGAAAATGCAGCTCTCAATATGTCCACTTGGTGTCACTCACGGTCAGTGGTTCTTAAAGGAGAATTCCACCCAAAGCCTAGAGAAATCTCAGGCCAGAAAGAAAAAAAACCTGTCAAAGACACATTTTCATGCACTGAGGACAGGTTTTTGTCCAAATGAAAATCCCTTTACACATTCTGAATATGAATGGCTGTTAATGCTGTGTAGTGGTTTTTGTGTCATTTCTTTTTATTGTTTCATAATATCAACATGCATATGCTTTTTCCCCCAGATAGTCAGAATTGACACTTTATTATTAATATCAAAATGTGGACCTATTTTATGTTTGCATTATTCTAACTAGCCAGCCAATGATGGGACTTAAAAGTATGGTGATTTTCACCCTGTCTGCTTGGCTGGCGATGGTAGATCTCTCCAGCCTTGGAAAAAGGGCAAAGTAGATCTCATGCCCAAAAAGGTTGCCCACCCCTGGCCTAGGACAAATGAAAGGAAGGAATGGGAGACGGTTAACATGGATTTGATAAAGGTGTTAGATGGGCTTAAAGGATCAGTGGTAAATAAATTAGAGAAGATGGGAGACATTATCTATGAGTATGATGCTGAAAGATTTGGAATCATTGACGAGGGTGGAGAAATTGCAGCCAGTTAGGTCCAGACGGCAGAGAGAAATAGAGAGATTAGTGAAGGAGAGAAGACGGTTAAGAAAGCAGTGGAGGAAGGCTATGGATGAGAGAGAGGGAATTCATGTTTTGTAAGAAGACTTAAGAGGTCAGTTAGCGGTACTTAGGAGGGCAGAACAACTTAGGAGGAAGAGAGAGAAGAAGGAGCCAGGGCAGCATTTTATAGGGAACCATTTAAATTTGTTAAAGGAATGTTCAGTCAAGGAATGGGAGGGCAACTCAAAGCGTTGAGGTAGAGGGATATTTAAAAAACACTTACTCAGATAGAGGAAGGAATAGAGAAATGGGCCTTCCTCTACATACACCACCGTTAGGAGAGATTAGGCCACCAAGGTGGAAGGAAGTGGAAGCTGTAGTAAGGTGTGCAAAGGCTTCTTCAGCCCCAGGGCCAAATGGAGTCCCCTACCGGGTTTATAAAAGTGTGCCTGGTGTACTTAGATTCTTGTGGAGGTTATTGAGAGTAGTATGGGAAACAGGTTATACCAAGAGCTTGGTGTAGAGAAGGGGGAGTCCTAATTCCCAAGGAGAACGTCCTCAGTTTTCAGACAGTTTCTGAATGGCTAGGAGTTCCTCTGTGTCTTAGTAGTGTGACATTGTATGGGAAAGGCATTCTCCAGCTACCAGTAACTAGTCTAACAGAGGAGTATAAGTGTGCGAAAGTGAGAACAGAGTTACTGCTCTCAGGGAGCAAAGATACATTAGTTAGTAACTTGGTCCCAAATCCAACTAGAGGGAGGAAATGGAACCCAAGACAGGCAGTATA